>QLOM01000705.1:0-15396 GCA_003313785.1 Termitomyces sp. MG148
ATATCTGTGTTTGAGACATGCTTCATGGAAGTTCTAGTTCTCCACTCAACTTGCACTCAACATCCTTCACAAGACAGGTTGAATGAAGGATGTATTTTTGATGCATGACAAATGCATGACAACAAGCTGCTTAAACGCTAGCTCTGCATGGCAAATAAAACCATGCTCTTTTGTTTGCAGCTTCTTGATTTCATGGCAACTCTGCACTCCATTGCAGAGCTCACTGATCTGTTCTGATAGGATGGGGCAAGTTTCAGTCAACTGATTTGCAACAACAAGACTAGAAATTCTGTATAATTTATGTCAGCACATCAGTATCTTCCACAAGGATAAAGGCAACAATTTACCTCCAACAATTTACCTCCAACAATCTCTCAGACAGCCTTTGCTGGTCTTTGACTGGCATGGTCACAAACAATTAATGGAGGTGGAAATTATATTTTGGAATGGGTTCATCCTTCACTGAGTGACAAGTTTAGGGGATGTCTGGTGACTTGAAGTGAAGAAATAGATCTTTGAAAGAAATCACATGATGGCATCGACCACATCCGAGTATATCATGCCGGAACGGCATTGGCCGCTTCCCCAAGTGATGGTGTGTCACGTGAAATGTTCGGGAGAGGCTTGTTGGGTCTTGAAAATCCTCTACAGAGTAGCGAAAATTGGTCACTCTGAAACAAACTTTCCTTGCTTTGCAATGCTGGTACGTCTTCTGCTTCTTTAGCTTTGACGTGGCTAATCTAAAATTCTCCCTGAAAACAGTCTACGCTCTATAGGAGAGTATCGTGGTTCATTGTGGCGGAAATCCTCACGAGGCTCAACTACTGGTACTCTGAATACTGTATATTCTTCAAGATGGAGCTTCCTTTCCAGGAAACGTTGGACATCTATCCGATGCCGTTTAATACTATCTTGAAGATTGGAGAGCGCACTCGTGAGGAAGAAGCACTTTCAATGAAACTGGCACACACTCTCGGACTTCCTGTCCCAAGAGTTCTGTTCTATGCCGATTCTCCGGACTCAGGGATGGGTGCGATTTGGATGACGCGTGTACCAGGTCAACTCTTATCGCAGGTGTGGCAAAACCTTTCGGATAGCGAGCGATCTACGATTATGGACGAATTACACCAATGTCTTCTTCGCCTGCGGGAGTGCGAAAATCCTCGTAGCCCAGAGATATCATCCATCACTGGCACATACATCAAGACCTTCCGCGCTTGCAGGGGCATAATTCCCCCATGTGCTGACAAGTCCGACTTCTTTCGATATCTTGTTCGCGCTAGGAGCCATACAACTCATGACCAAACAGATGAGAGTCGAGCAAAATTTGATCAAGCAACGAAAAAAATTGAACATTTGGCAAATATGTCGCATTCGATTGTCTTTGCACATGGAGATCTTATGCGACACAACATCCTCGTGAAAGACGGACATCTCTCCGGTATCATTGACTGGGAGTGTGCGGGATGGCTTCCAGAATATTGGGATTATACTACCATGACCTTTCGTGGCTTTTTGATGCCTTCGTCTTGGCACTTTTCCATCTATAACAATCCTGCTTTCAAGTATTACGAGGAGCTGATATGTGATCACACCCTCGCCGCTTCCACAGAATCGTCTTTTCCTCGTTAGTACATATTATCACCACGGATATCTAGACTACATGCATCCATTTATAATCTCAGCGTGATTTGTGCCACACTACATCCTGAATCCCAATTTTTCCAAGGCCTTCTTTAAATCGTATAAGTATCGTTTTTGGCCCACTTCCACGTTTCACCCCCTGAGGATAGTATCATCCTGTTCTAGGACTCCACTTGTTTTTGAGCTGCTCGTTGTTGAGGAATCGACTTACTCGACAGACGACTCAAAACCAAGAGCTACCAACATGTTCCTTTTCTTTCTAGTACTTACCTCTTTCGGTGGGGTTAGCCACACCACAAAACGATTGGTATTTCCCAGTCTTTGTTCTTTTCTTATTTTATTTTTCGTATACACAAACAGTAACCCTCAGTCGACTACATTATAGTGAGTGACTGAGGGTGAGTGTTTCTACGACATATTTATACCAGAATAGTCACTTAGCTGTTGGATTACATGGCCACCGTCACCTCGCCCCATCACATACATCACATATCACATTACTTTCTTTGTACGCCCTACCTCTTTGATCGTTTATCTCTTCCATTGTTTGAATACTTATATATACTACTACGTACACAGACGCACCCTCAGTCACTTATTCTGGACTGAGGGTACGTCAATATTCACACCTACGGACTATCAACTTCCTCTAACGTCGTACTATTAGACTCGCATACTTACGAACATAATAGGTACGACATAATCTTAGTCACTTATTCTGGACTGAGGACTCGCATACTTACGAACATAATAGAATATTGGTCTTGAGTTCTAACATTAGCCATACCTTTAGACTAAAACTCTGTTATATTCTACACTCTTTGTCAAACCTACATCTTGAATTGAAACAAACGTCGTCCATAGAAACCTTATGAGGTCTGATTGTGGGAATTGGACTTGCATCCACGGTCTGCAGCTGCATAGAACAAAGACAGACAACATTAGTCACCCACAGAAACCTTATGGGATCCTTTTGTGGGCATCCGGGTTGGAATCACACATTTATCGTACAGAGAAATTTGCTTGTCTGCCGTTAGTATATGTTATCAGCGCGGATAATATCTAGACTATACGCGCCTCTCAGCATGTTTGAATGACTTGTGCCACACTACATCATGAATCCGAATTATTCCAAGGTCTTCTTCAAATCGTATAGTATTGTTGTTGAGCGCGCTTCCACCACCAGAGCAAGGGTACAATAATACATTTCACGCTTTGAGGACCGTATCATCCCGTTCTGGAACTCCACTTGTTTTCACCCAGCTCGTTGTCAAGCCGGCATCTTTACATCTTGAATGTGGAGCAAACAACGTCAGTCGCCCACAGAAACCTTATGGGATCTTGCTGTGCGCGTCGCCATTTGAATTGCATGCATGGTTGGCAGTTGCGTAGAACAAGGACAGACAACATTAGCCGCTCTTTCGAAAAAAAAGCTTGTCTACATCCATTGTAACTTGACATCTTCTTGTGCTGTAACCAGGATGAGTGCGATTTATGCCTGAGTATCCATTGTCCATTCCTTTCTATCCTCCGGTATCCTTATGCTCTGTCATCTGATTATCCATGATTGGATGCCAACCAAGCCTCTCAATTGTTTTTTGTTGTAGACAAGGACTCACGTATCTCGTTTAAATGCAAGTATCGTTTCCTCATAATTAACTCAGAACACTCGCATACTGCATCGACCTATCTAACCTACCTGCTTACATAGGATAGATTAAGCCACCACCACCCCACCCCGCCCCGCTCAGAATAGTGCTTTTGACTCTCTACTGTCCCCAAATATTAGTCATTATACGTTTCGTTTCATCGTTCGTCTCCATATAAAGTTTTTCCGTATAGTCAGAACCGAATCTCCCAAGTTTTAACTTTAGCCTACCGTCACCTCAACCCTTGATCACATCACAGTCGCTTAACTCTACTGAATCCCCATTAGTTACTGTACGTTACACTCCATACAGAATGCCCACCCCTCCTCCCCCGGCCGTTTCCACCCTCAACCCGTCTCCTCCAAACTCAGACATCCCGCCATTCTCCCCTTACTCTCCTCAAAATGGAGTTCGTCCTTCTACTCCTTCACAGGATGTTGACTCGGACGGCGATACTCCTCTCTCGTCAGCTCGCCTGCCCAAAGGTCAGCAGTTGGTAGTGCGTGGCTGTGTTTCTTCAAACCCCTCTGAAACACCAACCATCCTGGTAAAAAACCTCCTCGACTCCCTTGGCAATGACTCCAGATACCTGTACTTCGAGAAACTGCCCATTGTGGTGTCTCCATTCAATGACAGGCCATCTAACATGTCATCGGCATGTTATGTTGAGCTTGGTAAGCTCGACAATGATGGCTCACTTTGTATGGAACCCAGGGTGGACTTGTT
This sequence comes from Termitomyces sp. MG148, assembly GCA_003313785.1. Taxonomy (NCBI): domain Eukaryota; kingdom Fungi; phylum Basidiomycota; class Agaricomycetes; order Agaricales; family Lyophyllaceae; genus Termitomyces; species Termitomyces sp. MG148. The sequence goes on from QLOM01000705.1 coordinate 4,020, forward strand.
GCAAAGTATCTCATCAGCTATTGCTGAGGCCAAACCGGAGTGGGAGGTCAGGTGGAGTGCAAGTAGGAGAGGTAGAAGTGACAAACGCCTATCATGCTGCCTTCTAGGCCTGTACTCTGGCTCGGTCAATCACGACAGCATTCCTCCAGAGCATCTCCCCTTGATCCAATCTCACATTGAAAAACTTGGTTATAAAGTCGCCTCTATTTTTGCATCCTTTGGCGGACCCCAGGTCTCATTTTTGCTCCCATCCGAGGCTGACTGTTTCATGGCACTTGGCTCAATTGATGTTCCCCAGAAGGTGTCTAAGCACCTTGCTTGGATTGAACCTCTCAAGGAAATCCCGGTGGAGAGAGCATTTGAACTGGTAGTCACAGGTGCAAGAGACTTTGATGACCTGTGCTGGCTAGTCAAGAAATGGATTTTGAAAACGGCTTCCTCAGCTTTTGCAACCATACGCACCTCCGAGCTCAACACAGACCTTGTCATCTTTTCAATGACTACATGGACCGCCACTCTTCATATCCTCAAGAGCAAAGAGGCCTTCAGAAAGCGGTTCCCAGAGAATGTCTTGGCACCCAGGCTTCTTTGGGACTACAACAACAATCCTCTTCAAAAGATTGCACTCAGTGACCAAGTCTTGAAGGGTGCTGAACAGGTTTCTGGCACCATTTGAGCCCTTCAAAATGAGGTTAGGGATATGAAAGGACAGTTAAAATTGGTTCAGGGTCAACAGGCAGCGATGATGGGTCATCAATATGATTGACTTTATGAACAATATTGATGGCAGGATGAGAAACACCCAACAAGCACTTGCTATTCAGAGCAAGGAAATTGCAATTTGAGCTCAGCTAGCTGAGATGGAGTCTCGGATGGGATTGCTGCAAGTTGCCACGCTACTTAGCCCTGATCAGGCTCATAGGTCTGAACTGGAAAAGGCTATCAAAGAAATTGCAGCAAGCATGGAACAGAGGAAAGCCAAGCTGTACAGTACTACTGACAAACTCACCAGTGTCCTTGGAGCTACAACTGGTGCAGTTCTGGCAACTCCTCTACTCAGCACTCTGGTCAGACAGTCTCCCTCACAATTCAACCTGACCTCATCACCGTCCACACCAGTCTCAAACATCAGACATGCCATTCAAGCAACTCCATCAGCAAGGCCATGAAAAAGAAAGACTATGGATGCTGCAGACATCCAAGCTGCTGGTCCTTCTCCTGCCCAAAGTAGTTGAGACAAGGACAGCAAGATGGTATGTTCCCAACTCCCTTAATTTCTTTGTGCAGTTAACATGAGGACTCAAATTGCTAGTACCTTACCTGAACTGAACCCGCCCTTGACCTTGGTCACAGCCTCAAGGGCCTTATGGGATGCTAGATGGCAAATGTCAGGGAAGCTGCTGAGTGCCGTGTCAAGACGCTTTATCTATTCTGCTCCTTCTTTTCCAGCCTTTTGTCACTTTTGTCAGCTACCAGCTTGCATTCCTTCACCATATAATACTTCTTGCAATGCTTCTTGCTACCCAAAGTCAGGGATTACCCTTAGTGACGCTGACAGCAGCCAGGTTCTTACTAGGTACAGTGTCTCAGACTTGCCCTCTGACTTTCTAAAGGATTGTCATGGTTTGAGGACAGATGACTATTCAATGACATCCACCTGGATAGTTTCTGTTGTCAGATCTCTTGTGCTTGTTCCTCATTTACTTCTCTTTTTGCTTATACTTTCCTTTCTTGTATCGGGTACCTACACTACCCCTTCTACCAACCATCTGTCTCAATTCAACATATGTGCTCTCAATGCCAATGGGCTTGTCAGTGTGCACAAGCTTGCCCTAGTTGGCCTATTGATGGCCAAGTTAGCCCCTCATTTTTTTGTGTTATGCGAGACCAAGACAAGGTCAAGTGTTGGACACAATCTCCATTGTCATGGCTTTGAGTTCTTTGAAGAGAACGGTGTTCAATGCTCATTGCAGCATTTGTCCAAATGGGGAGTTGTCCTTGGAATTTGAAAGGATGTCCAAGTGGTGTAAGGGCAACCTCTGGAGGCTATGGCTCAGTCACACAGCTGGCAGAGGGAAATCCAAAGCATATATAGGTAATACAACCATAACTACTCACCTGGCAGGGGAAAATCCAAAGAAAATGAGTCTAGGGATTCCCTATGCCAGAAGTGATGCTTCCAAGGCTCCAGAAGCATGGTAAGTAACTGTATAACATGACAAAAGCCACAATAAAATTTATAATCTAAAAAAGAAAAATCTCCAAAAATAATCAAAAACTCGGAAATTGCCATTGCCAGAGGTCATGCACATGTCTCATGTGACTTGCTTAGTAATTTGGAGGCTAGCCTCAAGATGACTAAGCCTCTGGAAGCATTGGCTACACTTGTTTGAATGATAACTAAAGCACTAGAGCACCTCAAGGGCTGAGAATAGTACTAATTGATAGTGTTGAAAGAATAAAAGCAGTAAAGTAAAAGAGTGACAGCAGAAATAAGGAAATAAATAGAGGAAGAATGAAGGAATAAGGAGTGAAAGAAGGGAGAAATGAGGAGCCCCTGATATCACCCCTCCTCTAGAGTGCGGCGTCTCGGTGCACTGGGTAGAAGTAATTTTGAACAGGTCAACCTTGGAAAGGGAGTAGATGCCTCTGATTGCCCGGGGAGCATTGGGGTACTGTCCATAGAATTCCCAGACCAAGACAGGAGCATGGACGTTTTCTTGTAGCTCCCAAGAGATGTCTTCAATTCCATAGCCCTTCCACTTGACCTTGAACTGAAGCTTATTTCTGAAGAGTTGGCTGTCTAGGATCCATTCCACTTCATACTCTTCTTTATTGTCTACCAGAACTGGAGATGGTGGTGGCTGTGGATGTCGGCCTAGAATTGGATCATCTGATGCAGGAGAGAGCTTTACCACATTGAAGACCGGATGGAGTCGGCTCATTCCACTAGGCAGTTTGAGTTGATAGACTAGTGGGCCTACCTGCTTTACTATAGGAAAGGGTCCTAGACAATGATGAGAGAGCTTCTGAGAAAGTTGAGTAGTAGTAATATCAGAGGCATTCAAATAGACTCAATCTCCAGGCTTGTACTTGGGGGCTAGAGTTTGTCCACAATCATAATAGTGGGCCATGTCATTCTTTGCCTTAGTTAAGGCTGCCTTAGCTTCCTCTTGGGCTGCCTTCATCCAATCTAGGAACTCATTAACAGCTTCATTTTCTGAAGGTTGTCCCCGAGGCTCAAATCCCATCTGAGGATGTCGACCTGTGTCCAGAAAGAAGGGAGACATCTGGGTGGCAGCATGTACATGGTTGTTGTATTGGAACTCAGCCTTTGGTAATAGGTCGTCCCAGTCATCCTGTTGTTTATTGCAGAAAAGCCAAAGATACTGTTTCAGCTCTTGGTTGACATGTTCAGTATGGCCATCAGACTGGGGGTGGTAGGCAGTGGAGGTGTGGAGTTTAACATGGAGCAGACGATACAGTTCTCTAGTAAACTCTGCCACAAACTGAGGTCCACGGTCTGAGACATAGGCATTGGACAGCCCATGAAGTTTCCAGACATGCTTCCGGTACAGGTTAGCAGCGCCCATAGCAGAGCAAGTGGTGTGTGTTGGAATGAAGTGAGCACACTTGCCACAGAGATCTACTACTACTATGATTGCATTGTATCCATGAGCATCTTGTAACTTGACAATCAAGTCTACTGAGGCCACACTCCAACGCTCAGCTGGAATAGGCAAAGGATGAAGTTGTCCCATGGGAGGCTGACGACAAGGTTTAGTTCGAAGGCAGAGGTCACAAGTGGAGATGTAAGAGCCAATATACCGTGACATTTGAGGCCACCAGTAATTCCAAGAAACCAGTTCCAGTGTCTTCCACCTGCCAGGATGGCCTGCAATCTGAGAATTGTGATGCTGCTCAACAATCCACCTCCGGAGGTCAGGTAGGTTGGGTATATAAATGTGCCCCTGGAAGGTGAGAAGACCATTCTCCAAAGACCACTTGTCAGTGTGAACTGACTTCACTCCAGCTTTCTTCCATGCATGCAGGGCCAGAGCAGCCTTGGCTACTAGGTCTTCTTGAGCGCCCTCTTGGTTACCTTGGCAGATGTCTTGAAGGATGCTTGCTTCTTTTCCCTGGCCAACTACACCTTCTAGAGCATGGATAGCAAAGAGCTCTGGCTTCAGGAGTACAATATTGTCATTGTCACTAGCTCCAGAACCATGATCAGCTTGCCTAGAAAGCGCATCTGGCTTGCCCATGCTTTGCCCAGGTTTGTGGTGCAATGAAAAGTCAAAGTTGGCCAGATACAAGGACCATTGAGCCTGTCAGTTCTTGGCCGTCTGAAAGTACTCTAAGTTCTTGTGATCAGTCCACACCTCAAACTTATGCCTGGCACCCTCAAGGAAATGTCGCCACTCCTCAAATGACCAAATGATAGCCAACATCTCCTTGTTATGGATCTCATAATTGCGCTCCATGGCATTGAGACTCTTGGAGTAGAAAGCCATAGGATACCACTTACTGTCCTCCTTTGACTGCTGAGAGAAGATGGCTCCAGTAGCAAAATCTGAGCTATTGGCTTCCACCTGGAAGGGAGAGTCATTATCTGGGAATAGGAGGACAGGCTTTGAAGTGACTGCCTGTTTGAGGGCATCAAAGGCAGTCTGCTGTGCCACATCCCAGTGCCAAGGAGTGTCCTTAGTGGTGAGATCAAAGAGGGGCCAGGCATGGTGTGAGAAATCCTGAATGAACCTCCGGTAGAAGTTGGTGAAGCCCAGGAAGGCCTGAACCTCCTTCTTGTTCTTGGGCTCTGGCCACTCTGCCACACCAGCCACTTTGACTGGGTCCATCTCAGCCATTCCATGAGAAATGATCAGTTCAAGATATTCAACCTTGGTCTGCTCAAATTCATACTTCTCTGGCTTGAGATAGAGCTGGTGTTGGCAGAAACATTCCAGCACGATGCATGTAATCCAACGATGCTCCTCTAAAGTCTTGGTATAGATGAGGATATCATCAAGATATACACACACAACACCTTCCGCTATGAGGTCTCGGAAAATGTTGTTCATCATGGTCTGGAAGGTGGCTGGGCTATTAGTGAGGCCAAAGAACATCACCAGAGGTTCAAAGAGTCTGCAATTTGTTTGAAACGCTGCCTTCTACTCATCACCTTCTTTGATGTGCACATTGTTGTAGCCCCAGCAGACATCAAACTTGGTGAAATAGCGTGCACCTTGGAGGTTGTTGACAAGCTCTGAAATGAGTGGTAAAGGGTAGCAATGCTTCACAGTCATCACATTCAAAACTCAATAGTCTTGAACTAGATATAGAGAACCATCCTTCTTCTTAATAAAGAAGACTGGGGAGGCCATTGGGGACTTTGAGGGACAGATGCAACCAGAATCTAAATTCTCCTGCAAGAAGGCATCAAGCTCATCATGTTCTCAGGAAGAGAAAGGATAGACCTTGCAGCTAGAGGGCTCAGTATTGAGTATGAGCTCAATAGCATGGTCTTGCTGCTTGTGCTCTGGCAGGGAGTCAAATGATGCCTTAGAGAAAACGTCCTCAAAGTTATGCAGGTGATGAGGAACTGCATCCCAGAACAGCTTAGGACCAGAGTTAGTGGCAAAAGCCTGAGCTAGCCACTGGGAAGTAATTTGACTAGCTCTAATCCCTGCCACAGTTGGGGGAGGTTGTAAAGTAGTTGCATAAATCCTATCACCTGTTTCAATGGCCTTGTCTGGAGACTCTGAGTCAGGAGCACACACAAATTCACCCTCACATCCATCTTCCATCTGGGCTTCACTCACTACACCTCAAACATCTTCATAGAGGGCCTTTCTATAAGGGAACACCAAGAGAGGAGGATCCAGTAGGTTGAGGTCTGCAAAGGGGAGGTGTCCAACTTGGCAAGCACGTATAGCAGCGTGCTCACGGACTGAGGCTCTATGCTCCTTTCTAATCTCCTTGGCACATGTAGAACACCGTTGGAGGCAGCGGCTCATACTCACTTTATCCTTGGACCAGTCAATTTCAGGGTTGTGGTCATGTATCCAGGAGAATCCAAGTATCATGTTCTGCTTTCCTAGGCTGGTGACTGCAAAGACAGCATGCTCAGAATGAGTCTGGTAACAAAGGACTAAATCCACCACCGAGTGGATGGATCCAGCTTTGTTGAGTGTACCATCAATGTTATAGACTGGAATGGGACGAGAGAGAGGCTGAGTAGTGAGTCAATGTTGTTTCACATAGTAGAGTATCAAGGAAGAGTCCAGTGGCACCATTGTCCAGAAAAGCTACGATGCTCCAAGTCTGCTGAGTGTCAGTTGTCTCAATCTCCACATTTAGATGCAGAGAGTTAGGAAAGGGAGTAGAAGTAACAACGTAACGGCAAGGGGGGTGTTGTTCCTAAGCTGGGACACGTGGGCGTCGGACAGAAGGAGGAGAAAAAGAGGTCTCAGCTGAGGCTTTAACCAAGGGGGTATTTTGTACGTTGGAGGAGGTGCTTACAGTTTCAGCCAAAGAATCATTGATAGAGGACAATATATTGGAAGATTCTACTAGTAGACATGCAAACTGACTAGCACCAGGCGGCGGAGGCATACAAGTCATCCGTTGCCCTACTAAAAACCCTCCTCTGTAGAATCTAAGGACTCATCCAAAGGTTCCACTACAGCCTCAACAGGACTCCTGGACTTATCCAAAGGTTCTGCTTTGATCTGTGCATCTGGAGAAGGGTTTCCCTGGGCATCTCCAGCAGCCAGGAGCTGGAAAAGGAGCTCTTCCTCCTCTAAGGCTGAGAGATAGCGTACCTCCAACCCTTGAGGGCAATATCAAGCAAAGTGACCAGACTTTCCACAGCGATGACAGAGAAGAGGAAGAGAAGAGCATTGGCGGGAGGCATCAACTTCCATGAGAACTCCCAGAGGAAGAGGACGTGCTGCAGGTACCTGAGCTGGAGCTGGAGCACAAAATGGAAGGGAATGTAGGATGGGAGGACAAACAGGTAAAGGTACATGTGAGGCAGAATGAGAAGTAGTTCTTTGGTGGAGCTCACGCCTTAACTTCATGAGCTGCCACTGGTCACGTGCTACCTGATACCAGGACTCAATATGCATGTTGTTTGGTTGTCCTTCGGCCATGCTGTTGATTCAATCCATGAGAGAGGGGAGGAGGCCATCTCAGAAGGTGAGACAGAGTTGAAGACCATCTGGATAGCAGGCCTGCTCAACAAGAGCTCAGAAGGAGTCAATGTACTCATCTAGGGTTCACTTCCCCTGTCCATATCAATGAGGGTCTTGGAGAGTAAGGGCTGCTACCTTAGCAGGGTCCAAGGGAAAGAACTCGGTTTGAAACTCCTTCTCAAACTGATCCCAGCTTTCAAAGCTCTCTACTCCTCCAGAACATCAAAAAACTCGTAGCACATATGTCAAAGCTTGTCCAGACTTTATGTAGGAAAGAACCCAGGCAATCTTGAGAGCATCAAAAGGAAAGGCTTCACCACTGAGCTGAAGATAGGTGATACATGACTGCAGAAATTGCTCGCTCATGGCTTGGTCACCATTGAACGCATTTGGGAGTGCCAGACAAGGAATATTGGCATGACCAGGGGAGAAGGCCCCAGAGCAAGGGACTGAAGAAGTGTCAGCCCTAACTGGAGGTGCCTGGAGAGGGGTAGGAGGAAGAGAAAGATGCTCTAAGAGAGCCTGAAAGGAATGAGAGATAGTGTTTATAGCCTGACATAATCCAGCAAGTTCGGTGGTGTAGAGGGTGAGAGAAGCTTGAGTGGTCTGCACCTGAGTCTCTAGAGCAGGCAAGTGACCCCAAGCATCATCCTAAGGGGCAGAAGTGTCTAGGGGAGCACCTGAGGGGGCTGGTTGGGTCATAGAAGCAACAGAGAAGCAGAGGTAATCTAGTGGGGAAGTGATCTAAAAGGGCAAGAGAGGGCTCAAGCAGGCTAAAGGAGGCTCTCAAACCAAAATGTAGAGACTTGTTCTGCTGTAAAGGCAACCTCTGGAGGCTATGGCTCAGTCACACAGCTGGCAAAGGGAAATCCAAAGTATAATGCATAGGTAACACTACAATGACTACTCACTTGACAGAGGGAAATCCAAAGAGAACAAGTCTAAGGATTCCCTATGCTAGAACTGACGCTTCTGAGGCTTCAGAAGCATGGGAAACAACTATACAGATCAACGAGGTGGCTAACTTTAACCTAAATAGTGAAAAACTTAGACATGGCATGTGACTTGGTAGTTGCCAGATCACATGCAGCTTATTAGGTAAGCTAGAGCGGACAGAATCAGTAAAAGAAGGTGAGGGAGAACTGTACTAAAAGTAAAAAGATAGACAAGAGAAGGAAAAGAAGGATAAGAAAAGGAAATAAAGGACAAGAAAAGGAAAGAGATGAGGAGTCCTCTGACATTGATTCTCATCTCTTCTTTACTCATATTTTCCATCCTTTCCTAATGACAGCATAGGCCCTCTCCCTTCTAGAATCCTCACCCCACAGGTTCCATGTTGAGCACTTAGCCTCTTGCTCACCCAACTCCTTGACCAGCCCAGTGCTGGTCATTAGTAGCACCCTCACCTGTGTCAGACCACCTTGTCATTCTCTCAGGACTAACAGGGGAGATCTGCTTAAAACGGTGCTTGGAAACACCGGCTCACTCTTTCTCCACATAGGCAGGGAGGTGCTCTTGTAGAAGTTAGTACTTGTTGATAGTTCCATGCAGCATAAGTGCTAAGCATTCTGTGCATATAATAAACAGATTTTTTCAAAAAAAAGCAGAGGTTGTGGCCTTGCAAAGGTCCTGCTTGAGCTCCATGAGCTGCCACTGCTCCTGAGCTACATGGTACCACAACAGGACCTGGTGGTCCACCAGATGTCCCTCCACAAGGTTGTTGATGCACTCCATTAGGATTAGATAGAGCCCTTTCTGGAAGAGCTGCAGGCCATTGGAGTACTCAGCCTGCTTTACTAGCATGCAGAACAAGTCAATGTACTTGTCCAGAGATTGCTTCCCTTGGCCATACTGATCCCTGTCTTGCAGAACCAGCATGGTGGTCTTGGCTGAGTAGAACTTGTCCTGGAACTCTTGTTTAAACTTGGCCCAGTCTGCAAAGCTTCCAATGCCACTAGGGCATTGGAAAGCTCTCATTCCATAGGTGGCCACCCATTCCAACTTCATAGAAGACAGAACCCATGTGATTCTCAGCTCATCAGAGACAAAATGATTGCCATAGAGTTGGATGTAGGTGATGCAGGATTGTAGGAAACGTTTTCTGGACGCACAGTCACCATTGTACATATCAGAGCGCTTCCATGCTAGGAGAGGAGACTGCACAGTGCAAGGGTGCTGTGCCGGCAGCATAGGTGACAGGGGGTTGGCTGCCACTGGAGTCAGGCATTTGAAGAGTGTGTGGAGAGAGTTGGAAATGGTCTCAGTAGTTTGGCAGAGGTGGGTGAGTTTGGTGGTGTGTTGGATGAGAGAGGCTTGAGTGGGTTGCACCTGCATTTCTAGATGGAGCAGGTGAGTCCAGGCTTCCTTGCCAGAGGCCATGGCATCTGTGAGAGCTTCTGAAGTGGTAGGCTGAGACCTAGAGAACATTGGTGCTTAAGCATAGTGAAAAAGCAACAAATAGGAGGCAGATAGATTTTGGCGGCTATAGGAGGCTTCCAGACTAGGATTGGGAGACTTGTTCTGCTGTAAGGGTGACCTCCAGAGGTTGTGGCTGAGTCATACAACTGGCAGAGAGAAATCCAAAGTTTATTAGAAATGGTACAGTATGACAGGAAATATAACTAATCATCTGGCAGAGGGAAATCCATAGAGAACAAGTCTAAAAATCCCTCTGTCATAGCATGGCACATCAATGTAGAGGCAGAGGCATGAAAACCACTATACAGTACCTTTTGGAGAGCATGGGAGCATCCTAGAAAACTCCAGAGTTCTGAAAAAAGAAGTCCCCTGACAAGTACATCTTGGCACAGGAGTGGTCCAGAGATTTCCAGGAGTGCCAGAAAAGAAAGTTCCCTGACAGGTTCCTAGTAGCATCCCAGTAGTGCCCATACTTGTAAATCAATCTTTCTTCTATTATATCAGCCAGGGCTGGAGTGAAACAACTCATGAACTTCTCTACTAATGAGCCATTTCCTATGACTTTGTCCAATTTCTTGGTCTTAGCCCTGAACTTTCTTATCAGAGCATGGATTTTTATTGCATTACTTTGGCTCAGTCAAGCATGCTCATGGCAAATGCGGTCCAGATTAGCCAAACCCCCCTTGTCATTCATTGACTGCTCCTGGGTGCCTTTTGATCTGTAACCACCATCTTCTCACCATGGAAAAACAAACTCACCCAAGTTTGGACAAATACTGAGCTAGAGGTAGTATAGATTAGGAGTACATACTGTACCAGAATGTAGGGAGGCAACGAGCCAGAGACCGTAACAGACTGAGTTTTGCGGAGCAACACAACTGAGCTCCAAGGGTGCGTGACAGGGCCAAATTAAGCAACCATGATCAAGAGCCTGGCTAAGTAGGTACACACATTTTACGTCTCTTTTCACCTAGTCCTTATTATTATAAAAATTTCTGATGATACGGCGGCTTGCCATGATGGAACAATAAAACATGTAGCATTACAAGCAGTACAAGACAAGATACAAAGTATGTCTAAAATAAGGCTGAAAACCGTGAGCCAGACATACCAAACAGCCAAAAACTGTAGGCTGTATGTACCATAATGTTCCACGCCTCCCAACAAGTCTGAAACTGGTCAAACAATGTCAAACGGTGCATAAATTGTCAAGTTATAAGCATATTTTTAAGTAGTGATGAAATAATAATAGCCGAAGCTTCCATCAATCAATCATTGATGATCTGGAGTAAGATCTTGATGGGGATGATAAGTGAGATGTGGCTATGTCAAAAGAAGCTGATTTGATCACAGAGAGATCTGCAATCAAAGATAAAGCTGAAAATAGCACGGCACTCAGTGGCCATTAAAATAGATTAGATTAATACTATCTAATCTCAGATCAAGATCCAAATACCAAAATCAGTCTAAATTAAGGATTGATGGAATCAATCAAAGGTCCCAGATCATGATCTGCGATCAGTGCATGAGAACCATCAAACCTTTGTGACTTTCTTTTCCGGAGCCCTACAGTACTCAATTATAGTGCTATCCTGCCCCCCTGGGTACCTCTGGACTCCCCAGAACCGCGCAAATACAACGGAAGGACCCTTAGCAGGTCCCAAATGGTGGAAACGCAGAAACTGGAGGCTGGAAACAGCCTGAAACCGGCTGCCAGAGCAAAAACTTTCAATTCAGTAAATTTTATTGAATTGACTCCTGGCCGG
>QLOM01000707.1:0-12539 GCA_003313785.1 Termitomyces sp. MG148
TTTTTTTTTTTTTTTTGAAAAAATTACCACCACCAAGGAACACTTCAGAAGGTAGATCAGTAGGTAATATCAGCAAGGGTAGTGTGTGATAGAGCAATATAGTGGCATGCTCATGGTATCCGTAGCCTTGTATTCCAACAAATTAAATTTGAAGCAAATAAAATGATTAAGAAAATAGAAAGTAGAATATGTAAATCAGTGTGTTAAAAGATACATTGATTGATAACGGTACATACTCATATTAGAACATAAAAGTACAGTGAGTATGTAGTATGCAAGACAAAAAAAAACACATACATACACAAATTCTACTTAAGGCAGGACATTTTGTGCTTCTTGATGGCACTTCAAGGGGTTATTTGTATTGACAGTAAGTACCCTAAGTGCATACCTGTCAAAAGTTTGAGGTTTCTTTTTCCAAAAAAAAAAATACAAATGCTCAGATTCATTGATACCGCCCAATCATACCTCTCAACTCCTTCTCTTACCACCCACTCTCCAAAACTATCAAACCTCAATCACAGACTGGTCTAGGCCTAACTTGAAGAATGGATTGAACTTGGTATTGATTGGACTATTTACGCAGTTGTCCAAAGCTCATACCTCTGCTAAGGGTGACACAAACATAATGTGAACTGAAATTGAGTGGAAATACTACAAGTACAAATATTTACAAATAGCTAAGCAGCTTTGAATTTATCTTTTTCCTTGATGGCAACAAACTTTTATGGGTTTATGTTAAGGATCCATATTTAGAAGAAGAACCAGCCAACTTTCTATCGGAACTGGTATCCTCAGAATTGAGAGATTTCATAATTTTTGACACAGATCCACCAACAACAAGGTTGGGAGTGTTAAGCACAATGACAAATTTGATGTTGATAGACAAGAAGCTGAGGCCATTTATGTTAGCACATTGCCACAGCTTGAAGGAAAAAAAAAGAAAGGAAAATAAAACACTGACATTGAATTCTCGTCTTCAAACCATCCTGCAGTATACTCCACAGCTACTACAGATCCCTCAGAAATATCTATGTTGTTCTGTTTGAATATTTGCCAGCTATGAAGTGATTCAAAATTAGGACTCATGAACTAGAAAGGAGGACCAGTCTCAGCATGACCATCATATATGGGCACTGAACATAGTCAGAATAAAGTAACAATATAAATGGATATATAGTATGATACCTCATGATTCATAATTCATCACAGCTTTCAAGGAAGTGTTAAACATGGGAGCAGGGGCATTTGGAGCAGAGACAACAGTGAACATGGAATCATCTGTTATAGTTGGCTTATCAGCCAGTGTAGGAACAGAATACCCATTAGCTAAAAACAAAGGTAACAATTAAGAAAAGGTATATAGTCAAACAAAATAAGTTCTCACAGTATTTGAAGGCAATGCTCTTGCCTTTGCCACGTGTCACAAAGGCAATACCATAACTGGAATATGTCCCCATTGGGTTAGAATGCAAGCTAAGTGCCTCTACAATATTGGAAACAGCACAATAGTATTCCTGTTGGAAGAGTATGATTGTAACATGTCTCTGCTTATATGTGGATGCAGGATTCCCAACGTTGACACCAAGGTTGAACAAGTGGGAAGAAGTCACAACACTCAACATCACATCAATATAACAAGCACTGGAGGAACTGTTCAGAGCAAGACATTGAGATTTAACGGTAAGTTTATTAGGATGGATGTGTGCTGTGTTGATATATGGACCATGATCAATCCACATCAAGTTATTAATGAGAGACCTGTATTATTAACATATTAAACAAAAATAGTACAATAGTACAATGTAACAATTGTACTTACGCTGCATTGGTTTCCAACATTTTGGAAGCTATGACCAAAATCCAAGCAAATCTGACCATTCCATCACTTATTTGTTTATCATATTCATAGAGGATAATATGGAATAAGCAGCTGTAGAAAAAAAATATTAATAGTAGACGATACTTGACATAAGATATTGCACAATAAATGAGGAAGACTCTTATAATGCTCTGCAAACATTGGATCTTGTATATCTTTCTGCATAACTGGTGGATGAAGTATCATATCAGATGGATTGGTGGCACCGTTGATAGGGGTTTAGTACCGCTGAAGGCAGAATAGCCCCAAAACAGCAAAACGGGAACTCCAGTGCGAAGGGGCAGTAGAGGTGGCAGGTCAAACCTCACAGCATGGCCCACTCAGAGAGGAAACGCATGAAGCTCCAGGCCAACGGATCAAGAAAGAAGTGACCACGCTAGCCATGGGGAGGCGGACCAAGTAAATGGCAAAAACGGTGACACATGCAGTGGCAGCAGAGGAGTGTCTGCGTCTGAATAAGGAGTAATGGAATGAAGGCCCCACAGGCGGAATGGGAAGCGGAAGACGGAATGGAGGAAGGTAATGTTTGAGATAGGGGGGTTACCGCTTGTCTCCCAAAAGTACTATATAAACTGTACCATAACTTGGAATAAAAACAACTTTTTCCCCTCAGAGATCACATAAAATAGTACAGAGTACAGATCTAACAGGCATCTTGCAACTTTCCAACAGCATTTAGCAACTTTCTGACAGTGTTTTTCAACTTTCCAACAGCGTCTTGCGACTTTCCAACAGCATCCAGTGACTTTCCAACGGCAACTTGTTATTTTCCGCTACCAACTTCCAAACTCCAACTTAATATGGGTGCCTTTGGTATAGGCACTACTGGGTGGTAACCACAAAAGATTCCTTGCACATTATCAGTCACACCTATAGCTTTTCAACTAAATTCCAAAGACTCACAACAAGTCTAAATTCTGCTTATAGGGAGATAGTGACGCTATCACCATCAATTCTATGAAACAAAGGGTCAAAGGTATGATAGAGAGAAAAAGGAACTGTAAGAACATACTCTATATCTGAACCTTCATCAGTGAGAAATTGTTTGCTGTCAGCAGAAACATCTGCTTCAATTGAAATCTGAAGCTTGTCCGCTGCAGATGTAACCTTTTCTTGATCATCAATCGAAAGGGCTTCATCATCAGTATTTTCACAGAAAAGTACACTGTCAAATGGTATACCACAAGATTCATCATCATCACAAGCATTGGGATCTTCTAAAGCAGGTAAAATGTCTTCATCATCACTATTGTAGACAGCCTTGGTGTGGCCAAGATCAGACGTGCTATACACCACATCATCATCAGACAGATGTGCAGATGATTTTTTGATCTTGGACTGCTATAACCTATATTCAAAAGAAAATATGAAAAAACAAAAAAAGTGTGTAAGTAAACACCCTTACTGAGAAACCTTGGAAAGTTCATCTTTGTCATTGGATAGCAATACAATGCTATGTACATCTTTGGCAGCAGTGGCAGACCTGCTCTTATCAGCCTGTGCTTTGAAAACCTTGGAGTATACTTGTTTATCTGTGGAGCATGTAGAACAATTAGAAACAGACTTTGAGGCAACAGAAGATTCAGCAACTAATGCTTTGACAGAGGGTTTGTGCATTCGCCTGTTTATATGATATAGAAGCATGATAAAACATATAGACAACTAAACCTACTTGTCACCTATGATCAGAGTGACTGGAGGTTCACTAGCATTTGCTTTAAGATTTTCCAGAGCAAATCTAAAGGGTATGGAAATGGGTGAACTGAATATAGGAGATCAGATAGCATATGCACATAACAGGAGACTCAATAGATGAAGATGCAGATTTCTTCTTCTTAAGTGATGGAGTGGAGAGTATGGCATCACCTCTAATCATGAGTTCAAATCATTTAATATACAAGCATGGAGCAAATAACATATGCATCTTGAACAACCATATTCTTATGCTTTACTGTAGAAAAAGGAGTTCTAATGTTTAATGTAATGAGTGTTTGATACATATAGTAGAAGAACATAGACATATGAAGATTTGGAACCACTGTTTGATCAAGCAGCTTCAAATATACTGAGTACATAAAGCATAAATGTGTCAAAAGAGATACTCCAAGATTACACACGTGTTCAATTTTTCTTCATCACTATAGTTCAGAGCAGTATGAATACACATGGCGAAGAAAAAAAAAAAAGAAAAAAAAAAGAAAAAAAAAAGAAAAAAAAAAGAGAAAAAAAGAAAAAAAAACTCACAGTGACTCCACCTGTTCAACTACAGGACATGTAGAAAATTGAGACGTATTGGATGATTTTTTGGTTTTGCGAGGAGGCATAGATGTTAAAGTAAGAAACTCAGGTAAGTGAAAATGAATTTTGGTACAAGTTGAAACAGGGAGATAGAATAACAAAACAAAACCTCATGCTCTATTATATACAGACATTCAAAAAATACACCTGTACCATACCTATAAATATCACGCAAACAAAGCATAAAACAGGAGGGTAGGGAATATATATATACAATCACACAGCATATATATGCCACAATCAAATAATACACATATAAAAACCTATAAGTAAGAAAACCAAGTTACAATCTAATGAACCAACCAATTTTACTTTAGATATTCAACAAATATTGGGCACTTGGCGTGTTGGTCAGACAGTGTTTTAAAACAGCAGGATGATAAGCACACTTAACCAGGCTGTCAAAAAAATGTATAAGTATAACACTCTGCATAACTGATGATGATGCCCAAAAGTCGCTAAGCACTGTCCTGGTAGATGGTAAACTTAGCACCTCACGAATGAGTAGCGTCGGGTGGTTGCTAGTGTTTTGAGAGAGTCCCAGGCAGGGTCCCAGAAGCCTAATCTTTTTAGTGTGATTTGAACTTAGAGAAAGTAATGGGTTGCTTAGCAATCTAAGCCATAAGCCTGCGAGGCGCTATGGTGCTAGCAGTCGGCAAGGACTCTAGCAACGTAAACGTTGGCAACAATGTGCCCGTATGGCACCGTAATATGAAAGTCGGTAGTCCAAAGCTGGCGAGGTGAAGTTGGCAAGACTGATTCACTTAGCGACTCTGAGGACTTAGAATGCACTGAAATGTGATCTGAACTATGGGGCGTACGATTCGATGATAGCTAAAACAAAATATGTACAGTATTTATAGGCGCTGAACCACCATGGTAATTAAACTAAAAAGTCGCTAATTAATCAATCCCAAAAATGGAGACAAGTACAATGGAACGTAAAAGTCGCTAAGCGACGACATCTGTCAAGTCAGCAAGCTTTAACTTAACATCCTAGCAGTGAAAGAGGCCAAATGCATGGGGACTGTTGCTAAGGCCTGACACCATCAAGAGGGCCTGTCTCGTGTAGGTCGCTAAGCATCGGATAAACTGTAAGTGTTGCTAATATCTGAAACCATCACGTGGACCTGTCTCGCATAAGTCGCTAAGCGTCACTAAAGTTATCTGTTGTCGGATCTTTGAGAAGCACTGGATTTTGATAGGCGTTGCTAAAGGCTCTGGCGTTGGTTAGCACTGATCGGAGACTTGAAGGGGGCCAGGCTGGAGTCAGGTGAGTAGCAGGTGATTGCCAAGTCATGTGGTCGCTAAGTCCCGTGATCTTGCGCATTGTGTCCTGTAGCCTGAGTTTGATCCCTGCTAGCTGCAAAACATAAATTGCTAAAAATAGTGCTGGTGCGCTGAGCCTGGCCAGAGTCTTATCACCGAATATACTTATGTGCAACAACAACCAGAATACATGTAGCAGGTTCATAAATGAAAATAAAATAGGCAGCAATGGTAAACAAGATTATGCAATGACAAAAGATTGTAGTACTATAGCAGTTACATTACACAATAGGAGAAGAGTGTATAACCATAACAGTTGCATGATGCAATAGCAAAAGATCATAGTACCACATCAGTTGCATTATGCAACAGCAATAGGTTGTAGTACTATAGTAGTTACGTTACGTAAAAGCAAAAGATTGTAGTACCACAGCAGTTACATTAAATCAAAGCAAAATATTGTAGCACTATAGCAGTTACATTACGCAGGAGCAAGAGTACCATAGCAGTTGCATTATGTAACAGCAGAAGAATGTACCATAACAGTTACATGATGTAAAAGATTGTAGTATCATAGTAGTTATGTTACAAGATGAACTACTGTAGCAGTTAAATTGAGTAATAGATTGTAGCAAGTACCATATCAGTTACATTACGCAATAGCAAAATATTGGAGTGATAAATATAGAAAGTGAGATTGAATGATGTAAACATAAGAATATAATTCAGTAATGGAAGACTAAAGATAAGAAAAGAAAGGAAGATAAACAAAAACACTTAGAAATTAAAAATAAAAACAAAAGGAAATGAAGGGACATATATATATATACAAAAAAATAGAGGAGGCAAGATGAAAATAAGGCTAGACGGAAAAGAAATGGTACATCACATGTCACACATGTCAACTTTTATCCCACATTAAGAGGCAGTTATATACACACTGTCATGGATCAACGGACAGCAGCAAAACCTGCACATCATGGAAGGCCAGTATAGCTACGAAACAGCCAGTCAGTCATAATACATACTGGAGAATTGAAATTGAAATGCATTGATAGGAACATTGCTGGAACAATACATAGAAGAAAACAGGAGTGCAGAGGACACACCACTACACGAACTCATAAAGGTAAGAGAGGATACATATACATCAAAGAGAAGCTGAGAAGCTGAAAAATGTATCAGGATCCAGGATGGAAGGATACAGTCATTGTTCAGCAATGCAAAAACCCCAAGACATGGCGATTGATGCAGACAGATGAAGCTGGTAACACTACAAACAAAGAAATGGTATTCACTCTGTACGACGCAATAGAAGATATTGCTTTACCCCCAATCAGATTGGGAAACACTGGAAGGTGAGGCTGTCATGCAATTATAGACAATGGCAAATCTTGATTGATATATAGACTTACTACCAAATACATCAAGCAATCCATGAAACTGGACGGATCAGGCATTGCATATTTTGAAGAAGCCGTAAAGTCTATGAAAGCTGCTTGTGATCTATTCAATAGATCATTTAAAATAAACAAGTTAGAGCAATGGACCGAAGAAATAATGGATGCCCAAAAGAAGGTTGTAAGCGTGACTAACAGGCTTGTTACACCATTGAAGGACATCAATAAAAGGGAGCCACACATCCCATTTGACAGAGATAGATATCCTGATGGGAAATTTGAAAGCATTGTCCGTGAAGGATTTCAAAGGACAACAGATAACTGGAATATGGACAGATGAAGACCCTCATTGATGGCAGCAAGAGGTGATTGTATATGAAATACAGTTCACTCAATAGGAGAGCTGACATTAATAACAGATACAAAAAAATCAAACCTCAGTCCTTCAGAATAGGCAATCTTGTATCTGTCCAACTGTTGTTAGTTGTTGTGCCTTTGAGGGGTGAAGTACAGGATGTTAACAGTGTTGAGATTCATCACATTGTTGGACGACAGGTTCGTGCAGGTGAGCAATAAAACAATTAAATTCAACCAGATACTAGTAAGCTAACTATACAGAGGTTAACACATCAAGCAACCAACCAGAACCAATTGGATATGTTCAGTTAAAGAGGAAGATCAGAAAATTTGAATCGGACAATCAAATATCCAGGAATGATAGTGAGCCCATGAAAAGATTGTCAGTAAATCAACAAACAAGTATGGAGATGGAATATTGATAAGAAATTTTCACAGACAAATAAATGGGTAAATACATACATGTACACACATACACATATATATATAGGTATAAATACTGTTATTTTGCCTGAAAAAACCAAATCCCTCCTCCTCAACCTCCAAATTTCCTGTTTGAAGGAATGATCACTTGAACAAAGATTTGAAATATAAAAAAAAGCATACATACAAAGGAATAGTATGTTGATGGCTTTCTATTATTAAACATATCTGGTCATGGGTGGGCCACAGCAATCATACACCATACTACAAAGTCTGAAAGTTGTATGAATTGAATTTGGCTCTATTCTTTTCTATTTTTCATATTTGAGCAACAGAGGTTGAGCGCCCATTCCATATATAAAGGTAAGTAATCCCTGCTACTTCTTAGTAGTGGGTCTTAGGCTGAACAGACAACAAGGACAAAATCTGTATTTATGGTTGCTGACAAAGTACATCACGTGATATTATTGATTATTTATTCTTTATTTGTATATATCTATAGGGCATACAGTGTTTGTACTTGAGTATATATATTAAGTATAAGGTGTTTGTATATACAGTTGCTGACAAATCACATCAGACAAATTTCAGTAGTATCGTAGATGCTATTGGAAAGCTAGTAAGTAGTACTGATATAATATTGAATCAACACCTAGCTCAATTGGTTCAGAAGAGCCAAGTGTTGGCTCCATCTGTTATAATTAGCTACTCATCCATCACCCATGATATTTGAGTGCAGCACAATGGACATTCTACACCCTTTGTAATGAGCATTGAAATGAGTGATTTTTCTGGAAGGAAATATCCAAATGCTGTAGATCCAAAGCAATACTAGCTTCCTTCAAACAAAGGTCCTCTCCAGTCCACTGACCAAAAGCAATCATGACACAAATGAGTTTGTCCATAGAATCTTTGTGAGCCTTTGAGCAAGCAGCAATGTTGATGACAAATCCCACAAAAGGGTGGATGAGTGAATTGAAAAAAAAGAGGAAGGATACTTGTATATGCATCAAGCTCCTTGTATACATACAGCAAATAATGCTTGAGCTAGAAGGATGATTGGTTTCAAGATGCAAAGGAAGTATGAAAGAACTTACATTGTTACCAATGAAACAGGCTATATCACCAGAAAATATTATATTCTTCAAGATTCTGGATTATGTCTTGAAAAGGATGGGGTAACCGTTGGCTATAATTCACTTGCTAAGCACCTGCTTTCCAAAGATAATCAGAATGGACAGCCGCTGGTGCTCCTATGCCCTAGTTAAGAAGAGTTTCAAACAAAAATGATGGTGAATAAACATATATACCTTTTCAGAATACCTGTTGTAGCAAGTGTTGAAATGTTGTGCCAAATATTCAAATCTTGGTTGACAAGAGTTATTATCCATATTTTCATTCCAAAAAAGAACTCTCATTTTGGCACACACCGATGCAATTTGAGGACCAAGAGCTTGTTTCAGATTGGTTAAAACCAGAACAAGCAGTTTACCATCGGCATCAATCAACTTTAAAGATTTTCTAGCAAGTGAATTATCAATAATTTGAAGAAAGGACGAGTTATTTGACAAACTCATCTAATGATTGAGTAGAGAACCTTATATATGAATAGTTCCTTTCAATTAGCCTTGACTGAGATTCCATCTGCATATGTGGTCAGCATAGCATATTTTTGCTAGAAAGAGAAGTTTGACTGACAAATTTTCTGAGCGAAGGTAGATCATAAGCCCAGTTAGAACCTTCAACTTGTAACCTCTCATCCACAGTCCATTGATTACCGTTCTCCAATGTGAGAGAACATCTTCAATTTTTTAGAGCAAAGGATGCAGAGATATCAACGGTAGGGACTATGATAGTCCCAGAAGAAATATTATATCCCTTTCTTGTTACCGTTATTGTCAAACTTGAAGGACAACAAACAATGGGAGCCCAAATAATAAGGTTTCTAGGAGAAAGACAAAAGGCACTAAATATCAATATTTTTAGTATGCGCTAAGCAAACAGAACTCAATATGATAACCTACTTGGTGGCAATACTCTCTAACATGGCATCGACTTCTGAAATATCCAAAATTTTTGGAACAGTTATATATCCTTTTATAACAGGAAAAACCATAGAATTAAGGCCAGTGTGATGTTGCAATAGAGATATTTTAGGAAGTATGACTTCCCTAACTAAACATCCATTGGCATTATCTGTCAAAGAAAGATTTTGCTTGAACTCAAACAATACAGATAACCTTCTAGACATCTCAGAAACCTGGCAAGAGAGGTGATATATGAAGTTTGGGCCACAGAAACAACATATTCATATAGGTTAAGGGCAGCAAATAAGATTAACACATATAATGTTCCTGATTACAGAAGCAAATGAGTGTTTTGAAAATATAGAGAATTTATTATTTATTCACTTCCAGCTGCTAAACATGCAAATCTCTGTCCATGGTGTCTCCATTTATGTAACGTGTTTGGATTGATGTTGTAGACTTTAGCAATTTCTTCTGTAGTGACTTTCTTCTCCAATATCTCCCTGTTAAGACATACTTGTTAAATTTGAGTAGATAACATTTGAGAAATTACTTACTCATTGATAACAATAGTCAACTCTATAAGATTTGTCATTTGTTGGAAGCTGTGAAAACAACTTTTATTTTTATCTTGATGGCATTTATCAATGCATTGAGAGAGTATACTCAACCAAGGATTGGCAGATGAGTTAAGAGGGTTCAAGCTGATATTTTGAGTGTTGCCACTTTCCTCACAGAAGTTATTCAGAGTATAAATACACAAAAGAATGGTGGCCTCTTTTTCTTGTGTGTTAACTTGAGCAAGCTTGACTAGAAGACCTTTGGCACTAGCAGGTAAAGATGGTCCTTCGGTTGTTACCTCCCAATCTTTGCCGTGACTGCTCCTCTTCTTGGTATTTCTATCTTTCAATTTCAAAATCCTTCTACGTGTCCTTGGAGCACCCCTCTTGTGGCATTGACCTCCTCCCCTTATACCTACTTGAGGACCTACAGCATTATTGCCTGCATTTGTTGGTCTGTGGGCTCTAAACACTTCTTCCTCTTCTTCTAGTTCCATTTCAATGAAATCACATTTGTCTTCAGCCTTGTTGTCCCATACATCAGAATCTTTTGTCCCTTTTCTGTTCATGTCTGCCAAATTGCTAGTGTCAACAAAACCTTCTCTCTCAGAGTCAAGAGAAGAGATTGCTGGTGAACCTTCAGTAATATGGGCATGAAGGTTGATAAATGCAACTTGTCAGAAAAATACCTGGTGTCAGCCAAGACTTCAACACGTCAAAAGTGTGTAAAAAGATAGCGTGATCAGACCTGTATGATGCAAGAACAGATACATCAGAGAAAGGAATCAGCCAACCCTTGTTAACGGTGGATTCAAGGTAATTGATGGCTAGTCCTTCTTCTGTGACATCATGACACTCTGAAGTGTGACAAGAATGAGTCCTGCAGATAGCAAGTAAAGCTTGGGTTATACAATGTGGAAGATAGATCCATCCAAAAATGGGATCTATCATGATTCTCTTTACTTTAGCTGTGAGTTTTGGTGAACAACAACAGTAGCCAACGCATTCCAATATGGTCACATGCACTTCTATTCAAATCCTTGTGGTGATCAATGGGTATGAAATATGAAATCACCTTTAAATGTTGCATTATTTTACATGGCAATGGCTTGATTGGTGCCAAGACTTTGTAAGAAAAAATCTCCTGGAAGTGACAGAGACTAATTGTAGTCTGAAACTGTACAGATAGCAAAAGTCGACGTGTTAAAGGATGTACATATTTCCTGGCTTGTAAGAATGCATGGAGTATCAGACTCTGCAACCAGAGGGCATTCTGTTATCTGCCCTAAGCTGAGTTTCATGTAATGGATTACATGAGCTATCAAGACTCACTCATTTACACTAAGCATGATTTTAAGTTTGGATTCACATACATGGGGCAGGATCTATTGTTGACATCCATCTCTCAGTTTATCAGTATTGCCA
Organism: Termitomyces sp. MG148; assembly: GCA_003313785.1. Classification (NCBI taxonomy): domain Eukaryota; kingdom Fungi; phylum Basidiomycota; class Agaricomycetes; order Agaricales; family Lyophyllaceae; genus Termitomyces; species Termitomyces sp. MG148. The sequence continues at coordinate 11,642 of QLOM01000707.1, forward strand.
TACTGACAGTTCCTTTTACACAATGAGCATTTTTATTATTTGTGCAGAAAGATTGGACATTGTAATTGGCTAATTGGCTCACTTCCAATTGAATTTGCAACCTCTTTCAACTGTGCCACCCTTATTCATATAAGGGTCCTCACAAATTCATGTCAATACCACTTCAATAGAGTTGAGGCACCTATGGGTTGAAAGCCATAAGGGAATTCAGATCTTGTGTGTGGGTTGTAGTTTGATGAATCGTGTCACTCACCGAGCCAGTCATTACAATGCTTAAAACAATCACCCTCTGTGATCAGGTTTCATAGGCATTCATTAAAGACCAGAGAGGACGTTAACCTGTTATTACAATAGAATATGCTTATTTCCACTTGTTGAGAACATTACAAGTAGAGTCAACTTATGTCAGTCAGACAGTATAATATGATTTGAACAGGATAAAAAAACACAATGTTTGCATGGCTAGGATGGTTGACAAATAGCAGGCATCAAGATAGATTTGAGTATAGATCAAGATAAAAGGAACACCTAAGATTGCAACAGTCACCTAATAGTGAAATAGCCAGATATTTGCATATTCGCTTAAGCAAAGCATGTGGCCATCATGTTACTGACAGTCACCTGATAGTGAAATAGCTGGATATCTGCATATCTGCTTAAGCAACCCATGTGAGTGGGAGCTACCAAATACTATACTAGGGAATTGTAAAAATACACATATATTGAAATAACAGCATTCAATCATCTTAAAAAACCCCAATCTAATAAGAAGAATCTGTTTCTAAAAGAGTTAAAGAATACATATTAAATACATACAAACAACAGAATAAACACTGACCTTATTGAGATACCATCTTTTTTGACATCCTTTTTTTCATCATCTTTGTATTGACCAGCA
>QLOM01000711.1:3199-41855 GCA_003313785.1 Termitomyces sp. MG148
ATCCTGCCGGAAGTGAGCTTAGCTCGATGGCTCTCGGCTCGTCCCTGTATGACTCCGCTTTCCCAGTCCTCCCCGAGCCCCAAGAAGAGATTCAGAGAAAACTTTCAATTAGGATCAATAGAAAGACCCTGAAAAAGTTCATGTATGAATGCCGCTCTCAGAAGGAACCAGAGAACCCCAAACGTCCTCTCAATACTCCTGGAAAATACCGTACCCCGAAGCGCCATACCTCGGCGTCCTTCCCTCCTTATGAGACCCCTGGGAGCCTTACTCAGATACTGCCGGTACAAGGCGATGGGTCCCCCCCCCACAACCGAGACCTGCTCTGGAGGCTCAGAATGAGGCCAACCCCCCGAGCACACCTGCTGATTTCCCAGTCCCTGTCTTGATCTCGGACACCCCTCGTGTCTCTGTTGACAACCACCAGTCGTTAAGTCAAGTGCCAGTAGGACGCCCTCCTGCTCCTACAACCTCCACCCCGCAGAACCTTTCTATGAGGGACAGGAGCCAGAGGGAAGGAGGGGGGACCAGGATGGAAGTCGACGGCGACATCTTCTCCCCCAAGACCTCAGCGCTCGACCCCTGGGATAGTATCTTAGTGGATTCCCTACCCCCTAGCCCCTCCCCTGAGCAGCTGCCCCCTAGTAACCCTTCGGGCCCCACAAACCTGATGGCCCCCAGAGCTAGGACTATCGAGGAAATAATACTCCCAGGACAGCTTTTTGATGAGACCAGCACAGAGAATCATATTACCACAAACAGTAAAGGCCTTAAATGAACCGCTGAGCCCAACAGTGGATGGTCTAAGGTGCACCTTTTCTCCTCGCCTTGGGAAAACGTTTCAGATTCCCAGTCGGAAGTATGAGACAGCGTAACTGGGGCCAGGCTCTGGGCAAGATCTTTTCAAGCTAAGTACGAGCCGAACAGCTTAGACACTGTGGACAAAACTCGGGAGATAATTAAGAGTCTGGTATATATCGAGAGGGAGGTCTTCCTGGGGGTCTCTTTCCCAGTTCAGAAACGGCCCTCAGCCTCGGATCGTTTCCCCTTGCCCTATCACATGCTGATCTCAGGCTTAAATGAAACACAAGTCGCTTTCTTGACTAGCCTAGAGGTCGTCTCTTCCCCTGAAATTACAATATTTTTCAAAGCATTTGAAGACCCCTGACCATCTTTCGTGGCCACTATCTATGGGTTTACTTTCCAAAACTTGGAGGAAGCACCAAGTGCGGTCACGGAACTCATCCAAAAACAAATTGGGGACTCTAAGGAGATAACTTTGCTTGTCATAGGCTCGTCACCCCTCCCCAGGGAGGGGGCGATGGCCGAGATCCTCGAGAGCATCTCGGTCAAATTTATTGAAGTTAAAAGAAGCCCAGTGAACGGAGGGAACTTTAGGGGGTGGAACCTGTATCTCAACCACACAAGTCTAACTGACGAAGACCATATCAAACTAATCAAGCTTTTACACAAATGCGACTTCCCATCGGCCACTGCGGGTTTCGGTTCCCCTCTAAGAGGCAAGGATATACTCTTGTGCGTAAACTGCAAGTCCATTGATCACAATATGCCCAACTGCCCCTTCCCAAACATTTCTGGATGAATGAGACTGAAGCCTACCCTGCAAACCACAACACATAATGCGAGTGTATACGAAGAAGACACAAAGCCTTCGGACAGAAACTTTTTGTACAACCGAGGCTGGGGAAGAGGCAGAGGGGGGGCTACAGAGGCTTCAAACAACAGCCGAAGAGAGGAGGCAGAGGTTTCTGGGGATGATACAAACTCGTTCTTGCTATATAGACTTTGCCTCAGTACTAAAATAACATCTCCATTCTGTGTGCTTCCTGGGTATTAGTTGAGTGGGAATGACACACCCTGGATGCTTTACTTAACCTTTTGAGCTAAAAGCTGAAATATATTGGCCACTTGTGGTATATGTAAGCTGGAAGCTCAGGTCCCATGACCAAAAAACAGCAGTCTATAAAAAGTAGAGGAAGGTGCCGTGCAGCAGTCCTGCTTAAGCTGTAAGGCCTTGATCTCATGCCCACGTGTGATCAAGACCCCCAAAGCAACGTCCCCTCTGAGGCCTTGGGAAATGGCTTCACCCCGAGAAAGCATGGTTGGCTCCCTGGTAAGTCTTACCAACCGCAACAAACAATTATACAAACACACTCGGTTTAAATTTATACAGCAATGGTACATACCTCCCTGTCGCCTGGGGGTTAACAGAGTCCGCCACCGCACTGTTCCCAGATACAAGTGGCAGAGAGTTAGGAGGTGGGTCCCCAAACTGGAGAAGCCCTCAATTGAGCAGTGGATCTCACGGCGGGTCCCGAAATACTACTTGGGGTACCCAAAGGTTCCCATGCCGAGCAGACTCATCACAACAAACCAGAAACGCACTGACCACCCTCAAGGCAGGGCTGGCGTCACCAGCAAACACCTCAGCAGAAAGTACAAGCATTTTGGATTTGGAGAACTTTGACCTCGAGAATCTGCAGGTGGATATGAGAAGGAGGGATGAAACATACACAGAACCTCAAATCCCCCCAAGAATAGGAAAGAACATGAGAGTGTCAGTTAGGATAGCTACACTCAACATAAGAGGATACAGACATGCAGGCGCCCCCCTGTCTGAATCGAAATGGAATCACATTAATCAATTAGTAAGAGATAAGAAGATTGGTATCCTGCTTGTCCAAGAGGCTCATCTAACAAACAAAAGGAAAGAAGAAGTGGAAAACCTCAATATTTAGCTCAGCAGATCCGGAAAACCCTTCAGGAAAGTGTGGGGTGGCTGTTGTTCTGAACAAAAACATTACAAACATCTCGAATGTAGTATGTAAAGAAATAGTACTGGGTAGAGCCCTGATGGTAACAACGCAGTGGCACAGGGAAGAAATACTAAATATCCTAGTAGTTTATGCCCCCAATGTCACCCCAGGAAATAGGAGGGAAAATGGACTCTTCTGGAAGATGTTGACTGACTTCTTCAGGAGGAACCCTCAAATCAAGGTAGACATAGTGGCAGGTGATTTCAACATGACAGAAGATGCAATTGATAGGCTACCACAAAAAAAGGATCCATCAGACTCGACAGAAGAGCTGGACAACCTCAAACACCTCCTGAACTTGAAAGATGAGTGGAGGGATGAATACCCAGACAAAAAAGAATACATATTCATGCAGGCGTCAACGGGCTCACTAGCAAGGCTGGACCGAATCTACGTAGCAAATGAGTGCAATGGAACACTAAGAGAATGGAAGATGGAACCATCAGGGATCCCCGGTACTGACCACTTTGTTGTCTCGGTCAAATTGGCACACAAGGATGCCCCCATAGTAAGAAGAGGAAGATGGACCCTAAAAAGCCACATCATAAAGGATGATAAGTTTAGATCCTTTGTCAACAAGGAAGGGAGAGAAGCTTTAGAGAAAATAGAAACAAACCCAAGAACAGCAGCGGTCAACCCGCAGACAATCCACCGAGCTTGGAAAAGAAACATCCTAAATATGGCTAAAGAACGTGACAAGATAATTATGCCGAAATACCTATGGAAAAGGAAAGACCTGGAAAAGTCCCTAGAAAATGTGAAGAAAAATGAGGTGTGGAACCCAATGACTAAAAAAGAAGAGATAGAGAAGGCGATGGAGAGACTCGAGAGGTTAGAAAGAGACAACCACCAGGATATCAGAAACAAAATTGTAGTGAAATCTCATCTTGAAAGGGAAACCCTGTGCAAGTATTGGACAACTTCGAGCAAGGTGGCGCAGCCATGCAATATAACCCATGCTTTGAGAAAGCTGAGGGTAACCCCGGCATCTGCAGGGGAATACGGGGAACACTCAGAAAGAATGGCAGAGCTTGTGAAAGAATACCACAACAACCTACAATATCAGAGAACAGAAGCATCAGAGGAAACTAGAGAAGAGATGACAAGAAAAGTACTGAGAACCATATGCACCTTGACATTGGAGAAACAGAATAGAGACCTAGCAGATTCAATTGCACAGGATGAGGTGGAGGAAGTGCTGAAACTATCAAAAAATAATTCTGCCCCAGGCATAGATGGCCTTCCCTACGAATTTTGGAAATCATTCCATGATCAGTGCCAGAATGATGAGAGACTGAGGCAAGGGGATAGGAGGAGAAGAATGCCCTTTGACATCCTTGGCATGTTGAAAAAGGTCTACAGAGACATCCAGGACCATGGGATAGTCAAAAATTCTGATTTTGCAGAAGGCTAAATGTGCCCTCTGTATAAGAAAAATGACAAAACAGACATCGCAAACTATAGGCTGATTACGTGCCTTAATACAGACTATAAAATTTTCACCAAGATCCTAGCAAACTGCCTGGCAAAGGTGATAATGGATCTCATTCATCCAAGCCAAGCCGGATTTATCCCAGGAAGGAGTATCATGGAGCAGACAAAGCTGATCCATATGATGATCCACTATGTGGAGGCCATGGAAGAGAATGGCATGATTGTAGCATTAGATCAGGAAAAAGCCTATGACAAAATTGACCACGATTACCTCTGGAGAACCCTAAATTCTTTTGGCCTCTCTTCCTCATACATAGAGACAATAAAGTCCCTATACAGTAATGCTGAATCAAGAGTCATGATAAACGGTTGCCTTAGCACACCGTGGAAAGTCACTTGAGGAGTAAGACAGGGAGACCTCCTATCATGTCTCTTATTCGACCTAGCCATTGAACCCCTGGCAGCATCTCTGCGTGAATCCAACCTGAAAGGCTACAAGATTCTGGGTAAAGCTAAGTGGTTGGTCACGACCCTTTTTGCTGATGACACAACAACTTTTCTGTCCGAAGATGATGACCTTGCGACCCTCGAGTCCATCCTTACAGAATGGTGTATTGCATCAGAAGCAAAATTTAACAACTCAAAAACTGAAGTCATACTTATAGGGTCAGAAGAATTTAGACAAGTCCTCATAAGGGAGCAAAGATTAAGAGAGGATGGAAATAGGATCCCAGATAGTATTCATATCGCATGTGATGGCGAAGCCATAAGAATACTCGGAGCATGGTTTGGAAACAGAATAGATATGGGGGCCCCCTGGACCAACACGGTGGAAAAAATAGATAGAAGCCTGAAAAACTGGGAGAGAAGTAATCCAACTATGGAAGGAAGAAGACACATAGTTCAGATGGTGGTCGCAGGAATGTCGCAATATCTCACTCAAGTTCAGGGGATGCCAAAGCATGTTGAAGTGATCTTGAGCAAGCGGGCAAAAAGCTTCATATGGGCAGGGAAGCCCCCACAGATAAATGAACAGACACTGTTCAGGAAGAAAGAAGATGGAGGAAGAAGCCTGGTGGACATAAAAACGAGAAACAAAGCCATTGACATAATGTGGCTAAAATCTTACCTAAATTTTGGACCAAACCGACCGCTTTGGGCCCTAGTAGCAGATGCACTGATGGCTAAAAACACTCCTAAGTCCAAAGAGAAGGTAGATCCAAGAATTCGTGTGAATCTCTTTCTGCAATCATGGAGGACAAAAGTCTCAAAAAGAGATCAAATCTGCCAGGACATCACACAATTATTCAAAACTGCAAAAGAGTTTAATGTAAGGCTAGAAGATATAAACCCAGATAAGGAAATAACCAGTAGCGTTCCAATATGGTATCACACAGAAGCGGATGCTAAATTATGGCACTTAAACAATGGACGTATAGCGGACTGCTTAAAATCGAAACACAAGATTCTAACAGTGGGGGATGCAGTCAAGCTTGGAGTGCAAGACGACGAGTCTCACTGGGAAGCGCCTGATTGTACATGTGAAAACTGCACAAAAATCAAATCAGAAATGGATTGTTCCCACTCCTTCCTATGCAAGGGCAAAACAAGGGAAATGCTCAACACCCTACCAGATAAGTGGGACCCACATACCAGCCAAAATGATAGGGCAGGCGATAGGGAGGAGGAAGTGGATGAAAACATCAAAGTTTTCACCCCCCTTATGGAAATCAAGTGCCCACTGGCAAACACATTCCGTATCTTCACTACAGGGCAAAGGTGCGGTGAGAGGTGGAACAGAATAGTACCTGCACACACTGGAGAAGTGCAAGAAGCTTTTGTAGCAGGAACTACAAACAACAATGGTACAAGGTTAGAGAGAAGTAAAGTAGGAGCTGGAGTTACCTTTAGCAACGATGAAATGGATAGCACAAGTGAAATGTGGATGAACCTAAAAAAGAACATGAACGATACAGCAATGCTGATAGGGATCCTTGTGGCCCTGAAATTGTCTGACGCAAGGAACCCACTACACCTGAACATTAGATCAAGCAGAATAGTAAAGCTACTCATAGAGGACCTGAGGAAAAGGATGCTGGATTCCTGAATGTACAAGATGCAGGCCTTCTTTGTGTGGTAATAGAGTGCCTAAGAATGCACAAAGCAAGGATCACCTTAAAGGATCTCTTGGATGAAGAAGAATCCAATCTAGAAGCTTCAGTCTTAACCTTGGTGAGAAAAGCACTGAACCAAGACAGACCTATGACTCTTCCCCTGATCCCAGAAGAACTACATCTGACAGGGGCTAAACTAGCCAGAATGACCCAAGCGAGAGCATATGCAACGATCAGGAATGGGGCAGTCATCCAAGACAGGACCAAAACTAAGAAAATAATCAAGGAAGTAAAAAGGAGCATGAAACAAGACTGTGGTAGAAGCCCCGAAGTAGGACGTATATGGAAAGGACTGAGGAACAAGGACTTCTCGAAGAGGACTCAGGTGTTCCTTTGGAAGCTGACTCACAACACGTATAAAGTAGGTTCATACTGGCAGAAACCCTCAATGAGCCAGTTTCTCCAAGAAAGAACATGGTGTAAACATGACAGAAAAGAAGACTCAATGGAGCATATCCTGACAAAGTGTGAATGTCCCAGTCAGGAAGTCATATGGGGTCTAGCAAATGAACTATGGAAATCCAGAACAAAAGAAGACTTACCACCAATGAGCAATGGTGCCATCATAGGCAGTGCAATTATTGGAAACAAGCTCAGGAGGAAGAGAAATGTAGCGCCAAGACTATTTAGGATACTAATTATTGAGTCCGCCTACCTGATATGGGTACTGAGATGCGAAAGAGTCATATGCAACAATGATGTTCCCCACAGCAAGGACGAGATTACAAATAGGTAGTGGAGCATGGTGCGGGCAAGGATGGAGATGGACATAAGAATGGCTGACCAGATGTGGAGGAAGAAAGTCCTTAAAGAAACCGTAGTCATAGACACATGGATGGGAACTGGGCTAGGAGGAGAACCTCTGTCCCCTAGGAGGGGTTTTGGTGGGGTTTTAGTGGGTAGTAGGCTCATAAGAAGGTTAGAGGTAGGATGAATACCTGTATAGGGCTGGGAGCCCCACACTGTGTGCGTAAAGGCATTTCCTCGTGGTACTTATTCAGCTGACCATTATTGGAACTTGGTTTGAACCCTGGGTGCTCAGCAAAGCGGGTGGGTAGGAGGTGCCCTTGGCATCAGTCGACCTACTGTGAATGCTACTCCAAAAAAAAAAAGAAAAAAAAAAGAATGGTTCTGGCAGCGTCCATGTCTTGTACTGTACCCCTGGATGGTGGCTTCAATCTGAGATCAAGAAGAAGTATCCCCATGTTGACTTTTTCTGCCAAACCTGGTAAGCTTGAAAACAAGGTTTGTCTCTTTCTCCTACCCCCTCTGTTGTTGTACACATAACTAATGAACATCGAGCAGTTCTTCATTGTTGTCGTCTTCTTCTTTCCTGGCCCTGGTTCTCACAGCACTTGAAAGGGGGAGGTGTCCATAGCATACTTGGTATGTGACCAAATGTATGTAGTATAGGCCCCAGTTGTTCATATGTGGACATCCCCAGGTATTGTCAACCAACCAACTAGGAAGCCAGAGATGGGATGTCAACAACCACTATGCTTTGAGGGGTCCTCTCCTTGCTGGTGCTGTGAGAACATATATTGGTGTTTATGAAGGAAAGGGATAACAAATGCATTGAGTATTATTGTAACAGAGTTACAAGCCTTGTAGCCTTAGTTTGGACAATAGAATCAGCCCAAATATTGGTATTGATAATATGTATGAAGGCTAAGAACAAGACTGCTTAGCTAATTGCTAAGCAGTTGACAAAATGTAAAGTAAAGTAAGTATGTACAGGTGCTAATGCACCATGCTTGTTACATACCCCCCTTTTAGACCGTAATTGGTCTACACTTGAAGAGCCATGTGCTTGCTTTTGTGCTATGTTGCTTCTTCTTCTTCTTTTTTTTTTTTGTGCATGCAGTGTCTTGCATGCAGTTGGAATAAAGAATGGCAGTCAGCAAAAATAAGTGCAATGAACTCTGCAGAACACAGTGCAGGGGGGGAATAAAATCTGATAATAAAATGAGCAGCGCAAAGCATGCTTGGCTCATGTGCATTGCCATTGCAACAATAAATCATAAAACAATTACAGTCAGCCATCTACTCCAGGCTGATCTGTCCATTCTCATCTGAATTGTTGGGGTGAGCCACCCCACCCTCGGCAGTGTAAGGGCAACCTCCAGAGGTTGCAGCTACATCACACAACTGGCAGAGGGAAATCCAAAGTTTATTAGAACAGTACAGTACGACAGGAAATATAACTAATCACCTGGCAGAGGGAAATCCAAAGAGAGTCTAAGGATTCCTCTGCCACAGCACAGTGCATTAGCACAGGTAGCAGAGGCATGGGAACAACTATGCAGTACTTCCCAGAAGGTGTGGGAGCATCCCAGAGATCTACAGAAACCCCTGGAGAACTCTGAGTTTCTAAAAAAGAAAGTTCCAAAAATGGAAGTCCCCTAACAGGCAGGTGCCTCTGCAGCTAACTCCTCTGTGGCTGATTCCTTTGCATCCATCTCCATGTCCACAGTGACATTAGTCATGGATGGTGTGGATGATGGGAGCAGCTCCGGCTGGGGCAATGGTTGTAGACCAGACAGTTAGTCTCACTTGTTGTGGTGTCAAAGAAAGCCGCTATTGCCAATGAGTCCACAACGTTAGCTGTTGAACACAAGATTATAGGAGAAACAATAGCAGCTTTACCTTGTGGCAACAGCGAGCGAGCAACCCTTCAATACCTCAGGTAGTGCTGATTGGGGTCTCTACCCACCCAATAGTAAATACCGTGAGCCTCAGTATTGATACCCTTAGGCATGTGAACGTTTTTGGTGGGTTCCCAGGAGTTGTCCTTGATACTGTAGCCCTTCCACTTGACCTTGTACTGTAGTTTATAGGCGGCTGTCCAGGATCTTCTCCACTTTGTACTTTGCTCTATTGTTGGCAAGAATAAGAGGTAGCAGAGGGAGCTTGTTGGCCAGGGATGGGATTGTCCAGGGCAGGTAAGAGCTTGACCATGTTGAAGACTGGGTGCAGTTGACACATGCCAACGGGTAATCAGAGCTGGTAGGCAAAGGATTCTACCTGACGCTTGACCATGTATGATCCCAGTTGCTGGTGCAAGAGCTTCTGTGAGAGTTGAGTGGTTGCAATGTTGGAGGCATCTAGGTAGATGCTGATGACGCCCAAAAGTTGCTAGGCACTGTCTTGGTAGACGGTAAACTTAGCGCCTCAAGTATGAGTAGCGTCGGGCGGTTGCTAGTGTTTTGAGAGAGTCCTGGGCAGGGTTCCAGAAGCCTAGTTTGTTTAGTGGGATTTGAACTCTAACAAAATAAACTGGTTGCTTAGCGATCTAAGCCAAAAGCCTGCAAGGCGCTAGTGTGCTAGAAGTCGGTAAGAGCTTCTAGCGACATAAACGTTGGCGATAATGTGCCCTTATGGCACCGTAATACAAAAGTTGATAGTCGCTGCTAGCAAGATAAAGTCGGCAAGACTAATTCACTTAGCAATTCTGAGGACTTAGAATGCGCTGAAATGAACTCTGAACTGTGGGGCGTATGATTTGATGATGCTAAGATAAAATATGTACAGTATTTATAGGCGCTAGGCCGCCATGGCAATTAAACTAAAAAGTTGCTAATTAAATCAGTCACAAAATGGAAACAAATTATAATGGAATGTGGAAAGTTGCTAAGCGACAGCGTCTGTCAAGTTGGCAAGTTCAACTTATCATTTTAGCAGTGAAAAAGGCCAAATGCATGGGGACTGTCGCTAAGGTCTGAAACCATCAAGAGAGCCTGTCTCGCATAGGTCGCTAAGCGTCAGATCAACTGCAAGCATTGCTACGGTCTGAAACCATCAAGGGGGGCCTGTCCAGAGCTTTTGAGAAGTACTGCATTTTTATTGGGGGCCTGAAGGGGGCCGGTGCTGAGGTCAGGTGAATGGCAGGTGATTACCAAGTCATGTGGTTGCTAAGCCTTGTGATACTCCGTGTTGCGTCCTATAGCCTGAGTTTGATCTCCGCTAGCTGTAAAACATAAATTGCTAAAAATAGTGCTGGTGCACTGAGCCCTGCCCAAGTCTTATCATCTCCCCCCAACTAAAAAATTGACTGTCCTCAGTTAACTTTGATATTACGTGCTGTTACATGGTCTGTGCGTGTAGTCCCCTACTTAAAAGGGTTGGCAACCATAATTGTAACTTCATCAAAATCCTCTGTGAGCAGGCAATTTCTCTTCCTATCCCAATGTCTTCCGTCTCCACCTCTACTGATGCTAGCTCTCATGCCCTCTCCTTCATCTTCAAGGCCTTGCTATTTTTGGCGCGGCACTTTGGCTATGATGCTGGCGCCTCTCAAGAGTTAGTGGTAGGGATGTTGCGGCTACTGGAGCGGTGGGAGGTCCACAGGTCATCAGGGGTGACGTGGAATGACGAGGCAATGTTGCGGGAGTGGTGTGTTGCTCAGGCTACTGAGCACGAGGGCGCTGCATAGTTAGCGCCATACGAGGCCTTGCTGGTATGTGTTGTTAGTGACTGTACTTTTGTCTCGTGGCTGACCATTTAGCAACCTCCCCCTCCTGCCGTCTCTTCTGTTGGCAATGAGTTGGCCACCATTTTGGATGGGAGTCCTTCTCCTGCTCCTGTGGTGTCCACCATCTCAGCTGGTGCCTCTTCCTTCAGGTTCCAGCCAGCTGACTGAGGACCACCTCGCTACCGTGGGTTGGGAGCATCAGATGCCATGAGTGGCCACTGGCGCTGAGAGCCCTGCGCCAGCGGCTCCTAGGTTGGGCTCTTCCACTTCTTCTCCTTGTAAGGTGTGTGTCTTTCTTACTCAGTCGCTTTGTCATAGTCGCTAATTGTTATCGTGCTAGTCTCGTAAATCGGCAAGGGTAGTGCTCATGTACAAGGTAAGGATGTTTTCAGTTCCTAGTTGTTAGCGACTGATTATTCTCGCAGGCGCCTACCCAAACTGTTTTTACTAACGCAGAGTTGAGAGATTTGTTGGCAACCTGGCGCACGGAGGTAGTGTTGGATACCGGGATGGAGGCTGGTGTGGTGATGGAAGGGGCAAAGGGTAAGAGGACTGTGGCGCCTGGAGCGCCAGGCATATAAGGATTCCAAGGGGGCTGTAAGTGTTTCTTCTTAGCGACCGTTCTGATCTGATTTAACTTTAGTGTGACAAATGCTGGGCTGACAATGATCTGGAGGCCTGCTGGTTCCCAACTGGCATCTTGTTGTGCTACTGCTGCGATGCCCTTAAGCGGGCTTGCACTTACAATGGTCTCAAGTCCTGAGAGCACGGCAAGGAGGATCCGATTGTCAAGAGGACTTTTGAGCGGTTGGTACAAGTCAGGCATGCTAGGGAGTTTGTGCTGAGAGAGCGAGCATTGGTGGAGGCTGGCGGTGTCGCCAGCATTTCTGGAGAGAGCCTGGCACTTCCAACTCATCAGAGCAATGAGTCTTTGCTGCCTCCTGCCAAGCCAACTGGCAGCTGGTCTCCGCAGAGGGGAGGGATGGCTAAGGGAAAGGGGAAGGCGGTAGAGCGAGAGAGGTTGGCAGAGTTGCGGGAGGGGCGTCAGGTTGGTAAGAGGGCTGGCTCCCCTCTGTAAGGGCGACCTCCGGAGGTTGCGGTTAAGTCACGCAACTGGCAGAGAGAAATCCGAAGTGTATTAGAGACAGTACATATTACAGGGAAATAACTAATCACCTGGCAGAGGGAAATCCAAAGAGAACAAGTCTAAGGATTCCTCTGCCACGGCGTGGCGCATCAGTATGGGGGCGGGGGCATGAGAATGACTGTACAACATCTCGGAGAAGTCCGACGACTGCAAGGGAGCATCCCAGAGATCTCCGGGATGGCCAGAAAAGGAAGTCCGGGGGGTCCCGGAGATCTCCAGGATGGCCGGAAAAGGGAGTCCCCTGACATCACCCCCCCCCCCTTAGAGTGCGGCGTCTCAACGCACCAGGTAGAACAAGTTGCGGACCATACGGTCCACCGAGGAGACGGGGTAAATGCCCCGGATTGTGCGGGGAGCTTCAGAGTGACTACGGTGGAAGTCCTTCACCAGAGCGGGCGCGTGGACGTTTTCAGCGGGTTCCCAGGAGATGTCTTCAATACCGTAGCCCTTCCACTTGACCTTGTATTGCAGCTTGTGCTGGAATAGATGGCTGTCGAGGATCTTCTCCACTTTGTACTCTGGGCGGTTGTTGACAATGATCGGAGGTGGCGGAGGCGAAGCACGTCAACTTGGAATAGGGTCGTCCAGGGCGGGCAAAAGCTTGACCACGTTGAAGACCAGGTGGAGGCGCCGCATCCTGGTGGGCAGCCGGAGCCTGTAGGCCAACGGTCCTACCTGGCGCTCAACTACATATGGCCCCAGTTGTCGGTGTGAGAGCTTTTGGGATGGCCTAGTGGTCGCGATGTCGGAGGCGTCCAGGTAGACTCGGTCTCCAGGCTTGTACTGGGGGGTCGGCAAGCATCCTTGGTCGTAATAGTGGGCCATGTCGTCCTTGGCCTTGGTCAGGGCCGCCTCCGCCTCCTCCTGTGCCTTCCGCATACGGTCAACAAACTCATTGACCGTCTCGTTCTCCAATCGTCGTGCATGTGGTTTGAAGCCCATCTGGGGGTGCCTGCCAGTGTCCAGAAAGAATGGGGAGTGCTGTGTGGAGGCATGGACGCGGTTATTGTACTGGAACTTGGCCTCCGGGAGGAGTTTGTCCCAGTCATCCTGCCGCTCGTTGCAGAAGAGCCGGAGGTACTGTTCTAGTTCCTGGTTGACGCATTTGGTCTGGCCGTCGGACTGCAGGTGGTAGGCGGTGGAAGTGTGGAGCTTGACGTACAGGAGATGATAGAGCTCCCGGGTGAAGTCTGCCACGAACTGGGGGCCCCGGTCGGAGATGTAGGCATCGGAGAGGCCATGGAGCTTCCAGACGTTCTTCCGGTACAGGTTGGCTGCGCCCATTGCCGAACAGGTTGTGTGCGTTGGAATGAAGTGAGCTCGCTTTCCATACAGGTTGACCACAACCATCACTGCATCGTATCTGTGCATGTCCGGAAGTTCCACGATGAAGTCGATGGAGGCCACACTCCAGCGCGCCACAGGTGTAGGGAGGGATTGCAGATGGCCTGTTGGGGGGCGCCGGTGTGGTTTTGTCCGGAGGCAGAGGTCGCAGGTGCTGGTGTAGGAGCCGATGTAGCAGGACATCTGGGGCCACCAGTAGTTCCACAAGACCAGCTCCAGCGTCTTCCACCTACCAGGGTGCCCCGTGACATGGGAGTCGTGGTGCTGCTCAACAATGCGCCGACGGAGCTCCGGGTTGTTGGGCACATATATCTGCCCGCAGAAGGTGAGGAGGCCGTCCTGCAGGCCCTACTCGTCTGTGCGTACCGACTTTGTACCGGAGGGGCGCCCCAGATGTAGCGCTAGCACGGCCTTGGCAACCGAGTCTTCTTGTAGACCTTCCTGGTTTCCCTGACGTATGTCCCAGAGAATGTTGACCTCGTCTCCCTGTACAGCTACCCCTTCCAAGGCACAAATGGCAAACAGCTCCGGGCAGAGGAGATGTTATCGTTATCTCCTGCACCAGAGCCGTGGTCCGCGCGCCTGAAGAGGGCGTCGGGCTTCCCCATGCTCTGGCCTGGCTTGTGGTGCAGCGTGAAGTCGAAGTTGGCAAGGTACAAAGACCACCGGGCCTGGCGACAGTTCAGCTTCTTGGCCGTCCGGAAGTGTTCCAGGTTCTTGTGGTCAGTCCAGACTTCAAACTTGTGGCGGGCCCCCTCAAGGAAGTGGCGCCACTCCTCCAGCAACCAGATGATTGCAAGCATCTCCTTGTTGTGGATCTCGTAATTTCGTTCCACGGCGTTGAGGCTCTTGGAGTAGAAGACAACGGGGTGCCACTTACCATCCTCCGGAGACTGCTGGAATAGGACTGCACTGGTTGCAAAGTCAGAACTGTCGGCCTCAACGCGGAAGGGTCGGTTGTCATCCGGGAAGAGCAGAACAGGTTTGGACGTGACGGCAGACTTGAGGGCGTTGAAGGCCTGCTGCTCCGCATTGCCCCAGGTCCAAGGGACATCCTTCCTGGTGAGGTCAAAGAGGGGACGCGCGTGGTAGGAGAAGTCCTGGATGAAGCGCTGGTAGAAGTTCGTGAACCCTAGGAAGGCTTGTACTTCCTTCTTGCTCCGGGGCTTCGGCCACTGCATCACGCCAGCCACCTTCACCGGGTCCATCTCCGCCATGCCGTGGGAGATGATAAGTCCGAAATACTCAACACGTGTCTGCTCGAACTCGCACTTCTCCGGCTTGAGGTACAACTGGTGCTGGCGGAGACGATCCAGGACGATCCGCATGATCCAACGATGCTCTTCTAGCGTCTTGGTGCAGATGAGGATGTCGTCGAGATACACACAGACCACTCCGTCCGCGATCAGGTCCCGGAAAATGTTGTTCATCATGGTCTGGAAGGTGGTGGGGCTGTTGGTGAGTCCAAAGAACATCATTAGAGGTTTGAACAGCCCACGGTTGGTCTGAAATGCGGCCTTCCACTCATTTCCCTCCTGGATGCGCACGTTGTTGTAGCCCCACCGGACGTCCAACTTTGTGAAGTAACGCGCACCCTGGAGGTTGTTGATCAGTTCCAAGATGAGAGGGAGTGGGTAGCGGTTCTTGACAGTCATTGCGTTGAGTACCCAATAGTCTTGGACCAACCGGAGGGAGCCATCCTTCTTCTTGATGAAAAACACCGGAGAGGCCATCGGAGACTTTGAGGGGCGGATTTGTCCTGACTCCAGATTCTCCCGGAGGAATGCGTCAAGCTCATCCTGCTTCTTGGGTGCGAGCGGGTAAACCTTGTAGTTGGCTGGCTTTGAGTCCAGCAAGAGCTCAATGGCGTGATCCCACTGCTTGCGCTCCGGGAGGGAGTCGAACAAGGCCTTAGAGAAAACATCCTCGAAGTCGTGCAAATAGTCGGGGACCACATCCCGGAACGTCCAGGGCTGGGCGTTGGCTGCAAAGGCCTGGGCCAGTCGTTGAGAAGTGGTTTGGCTGGCCCGGATCTCCTCCGCCACTGGCGGGGGTCATAGCATGGTGGCGTAGATGCGGTCTCCTACCTCAATGGCTTCGTCCGGAAGCTCCGGGTCCTGCATGGGTAGGAACTCTCCTTCACGTCCCTCCTCCTGACTAGGGTTTCCCCCGCTGTGCCTGTCGTCCTTGTAGAGGGCCTTCCTACAAGGGAACGCCAGAGGCAGGGGATCCAGCAGGTTGAGATCAGCAAAGGGGAGGTGACCTATGCAGCACGCCCTGATAGCTGTGCGTTCCCGCATAACGGTGCGCTGCTCCTTCTTCACTTCTTCTGCGCAGGTTGCGTAGCGCCGGGGGCACCAGCTCATGCTCACCTCCCCAGTAGCCCAGTCAATTTCTGGGTTGTGCTCCCGGAGCCATGGGAATCCCAGGATCATGTCCTGTTTACCGATGCTCGTGACGGCAAAGGTAGTGCGCTCCGCATGGGACCAGTAGCAAAGAACAAGGTCCACCACAGACTTGATGGACCCTGCTTTGTTGCGGGTACTGTCCACATTGTATATCGGGATCGGGGCAAGCAGGGGTCAAGTGGTGAGCTGATGCCGTTCTACGTAGCTGGTGTCCACAAAGAGCCCGGTGGCTCCGGAGTCTAGGAGGGCCGACACGCTCCAGGTCTGTTGCGTGTTGGTTGTCTTGATTTCCACGTTCATCCGGAGCAAGTTGGGCGACGGAGTGGAGGCAATTATGTAGCGGCGGGGGAGGCGGCGCTCCCAGGTGGGGAGGCGCGTTCAGGCAGGCATCGGAGAGGGCTGAGGGGGTTTGTTGGGTATGACAGGGGTAGTGCTTATGGTTGGAGAGCTATTGGCAGAGACTGTATTGATTTCTTCTACCGACAAACATGCAAACCTGTTAGCACTAAGCGGCGGGGGCGTACTGGTCACCCGCCGCGCCCCTGAAAACCCTCACTCTGCTCCTCCTGGCCTTCCGGAACGTGGGCGTCTTTTGATGTCTCCTCCGGGATGGGGGTATCTGGAGAGAGCACTCCAGCAATGTCCCAGGCTGCCAGGAGCTGCAGGAGTAGCTCCTCTTGCTCCTCTGGGGGGAGGTAGCGCACTTCCAGACCCCTGGGGCAGTGACGTGCGAAATGGCCCTGTGCGCCACAGCGTCGGCATGAGAGGGGGAGTGGGGCACGCTGTCGGGAGGCATCCACATCCGTTGGCATGCCTTGAGGTAGTGCCGGAATTGTCGGGGGTGCGACCGTTGCCATGGGCAGTGCCAGGATTGGGAATCTGCAGAGGAGCATTGCGGGGGGTCGCGTCGGAGGCGCAGGATGCACAGGCTTGCGGAGGTTGCGCTTGAGCTCTATGAGCTGCCATTGCTCCCAGGCCACCCGGTACCATGCCAGGACCTGGTCGTCCGCCGGTCGACCCTCCGCAAGGTTGTCAATGCGCTCCATCAGGGTCAGATGGAGCCCTTCCTGAAAGGTAAGGCAGAGTTGCAGGCCATCGGAGTACTCGGCCTGCTCGACCAATGCGCGGAACGAGTCAATGTACTCGTCCAGTGAGCTTTTCCCTTGGCCGTACTGCTCCCTATCCCTCAGGATCAGCGCGGCGCTTTTGGTGGGGTTCCGGGGAAAGAACTCGTCCCAGAACTCTTGTTCGAACTCGGCCCAGTCCGTAAAGCTTGCGATGCCTCTGGGGCGTCAGAAAACCCTCAGCGCGTAGGTGGCCACTCGTCCCAACTTTATGTAGGACAAAACCCACGCAATTTTCAGCTCGTCAGATACGAAATTGTCACCACAGAGCTGGAGATAGGTGGCGCACGACTGGAGGAAGCGTTCCCCAGATGCGTGGTCGCCGTTGTAGATGTCAGGGGTCGCCGGGCACGGGATGTTGGAGCGCTCCCGTGTCGGGATGGGGGATTGCACAGCACGTGGGCGCTGCGCCGGCGGAGTAGGCAGCGGGGGATTAGGTGCTGCCAGGGCAAGGCGTTCAAGGAGGGTACGGAGAGAGTCTGGAGGTGGGTGAGTTCGGCGGAGTGCTGGGTAAGGAAGGCTTGGGTGAGTTGCACCTGCATTTCTAGGTGGAGCAGGCGGGTCCAGGCTTCCTCGCTGGAGGCGGCAGCGTCTAGGAGTGCTTCTGGAGCGGCGGGCTGAGACGTAGACAAGGCAGTGCTTAAAACCGGTGGGGGAGCAACGAATAGGAGCCAAGAGGTGTTTGGCGGCTATAGGGGGCTACCAGACCAAGAATCCTTAGACTTGTTCTGCTGTAAGGGCGACCTCCAGAGGTTGCGGTTAAGTCATGCAACTGGCAGAGGGAAATCCAAAGTGTATTAGAGACAGTACATATTACAGGGAAATAACTAATCACCTGGCAGAGGGAAATCCAAAGAGAACAAGTCTAAGGATTCCTCTGCCATGGTGTGGCGCATCAGTACGGGGGCGGGGGCATGAGAACAACTGTACAACATCTCGGAGAAGTCCAACGACTGCAAGGGAGCATCCCGGAGATCTCCGGGATGGCCAGAAAAGGAAGTCCGGGGGGTCCCGGAGATCTCCGGGATGGCCGGAAAAGAGAGTCCCCTGACACCCTCTGAGTCCTTCTAAAGGGGCCAAGCGCCGCCTTGTTCAGTCAGAAGGTATGCTTTCTGTTTTCTTCTCTACTTGGTTAGCGACTACTTGTTTAGCAAAGATGGTCCTTGAGTCCCTTCATGGGTCGAGGTCCTCTCCTGTTGCAGGACCTAGTGGCACCCAGTAAGTAATTGTTAACTGCTTACAAAGTTGGTTACTGATCCATCTTGGTTAGTCGTTTGCCTTCTCCCTCAGTTGCTGGCGACTTGGCGGAGATTGCTGCTAGGCTGGCGGAGACCCAGCCTCCCAGCATTGGCAACTTGGGAGAAGAGGTCGAGGGAGAGGAGGAGGAGCAGGAAGGAGAGGAGGAGGTAAGACTCCTCTCCAGGCGTTGGGTGTCGCTAACCGACTATTGTTCTCAGCTGGTGGCCGCTCGTGAAATGTCTTCTGGCGACAAGGACTTTGAGCAAACCGTACGTCCCTCCCCAGTCGCTAGGATGGACTCGCGCTGGACGCCACTCTCCGCCTTGCAAGTGACAGGTGGCGACTTCGAGTAGTTGGGTGAAAAACTCCTTTATCTGATTACTGGTCTGAGGTCGCCAGAGGAGTTAGCGAGGTTCATGGAGCGGGCCACCGGTATAGTTGGGTGAAGAACTCCTTTATCCGATTACTGGTCTGAGGTCGCCAGAGGAGTTAGCAAGGTTCATGGAGCGGGCCACCGGTATGGAGTCGGTGATGGTGCAGGAGATGTGGGTGGTTGACAACAAGATGGCAGGGCTGAGGATGAGGCAAAGGACGCTGGGACGCAGCGTCGCTATCTTGAGGCGGTACTAGGAGGACTGTGAGAAGGCGCTAGCTTGGCAAGAGCGAAACAATGTCCAAGCTGAGGATCTCTTCCCGCTTCCACCTTTCTCCTTTCCTGCTGACCTTGACCAGGCCTAGTCGCTAGTGCCTGTAAAATTTTGAACTTTTAAGTTTTGTCGTACATAGCTTGGACTTTGAGTAGAGAAAAAAAATGTAACATAAATGATTTTGGGACTTGCAATATTGTGTGAGGTAAGAAAAATAGTAAGAACGTCTGTGTGTATAGTAAGAGAACGTGTACTGGAAGGACTTGTAAAGGAAAACTTAGCAAATGTGGTGTTTTAGCAATTCGAGTTCTTAAGGGAACGCTCAGTAGATCATCATGGCAAAAAACCCTTGTGAGGAGTTGTGCAGGGCACCAGGCGGCAATCAAAGTTGCCAGCGCTGCGTCTTGAGGTAAGGTGAAATAAACGTCTGTATAGTAAAAGATAAGTAATGAAAGTGAAAGAGAGTTGATGAGTAAAGTAAACAGTATTTTATTCTTCTTCTTCTTCAGGGGGTAGATCGTCATCATCCAGTAGGTCAGTTTCTTCAAGTTCTCTGAGCTTGGCGGTGTCGATGTCTAGCGCTTCAAGTGGTAAGGGGATTTAGTTTCATGCGAGGTAAGGAAGTAGTTGGAAGGCGGCAACTGGTTGGTGCAGTACCGACCCATCTAATTCACACAGGATGTAAGCGCCTCCATGGTTTTGAGAGATAACTACCAATGGCCCTAAGTAACGAGGGTGCATTTTCTTGTTGTGAGTTGTTTCAATTTTGGAGTTCCTCATTAGCACCAGCGACCCGCGGTAGAAGTTGTAATCTTTAATGGTAGCCTTGTGATCAGTTTCAAACCTTAGCGCTGCCAGTCGCCTAGTGTTAAAGACAGTCTCATGTAGGCGCGCTAAGTCTTCACTCCGTCGCTGGAGGTCAATAGCTCTTCTAGCGATGAGGTTGGTAGTGGACAAAAGGGTGTTGGGCGCTGGCTGGAGATAAGTCGCTTCCACAATGTCGGCAGGGAGTAAGGAGTGGGTGCCAGTTGTTGCATAATAAGGTGAGCACCCCATGTGCTTGCGTAGAGTTACCCTTTCCGACCAAAACACCGAGTAAGTTGCCTCGCTCCATCTAGACTCATTGCCATCTACTGCCTTGAAGAGAGCTTGGCGCACATCAAAGTGAGGGCGCTCCACAAGGCCATTAGCACGTTTGTTGTAACCTGAGATGTGTATGTGGTGGATGTTGTACTTCTTAGCGAGATAAGTTAGCGCCTTGATGACGGGGGCACCATTGTTGGTAACTACTTCTCTTAGTGCACCCCAGCGGCAGATGACGCCTTCAAACAACCACTTAGCTATTGCATCCATGTTCTCGTGCTGGAGCATTCTAAATTCAGGCCAATGGACTAGCGAGCAGCAACCCTGAATGATGTACTTGTAGCGACCAGACTTGGGCATGTGCATTGTGTCAATGTAAATCTTGCTGAAGAGAGGTGCTGGTGTAGCGACAGTTGGTGGGATCAAGATTTGGCGTGTCTGTTGAATTTGACAAAGGTGGCACATCTTTACATACCAGGTGACATCAGCTTGCATGTGAGGCCACCAAAAGCGCTCCAAGAGAATAGCACAAGTAGCATAAAGTCCTCTGTGGCCTAAGTCATCATGCATAGCGCGTAAAATCCTGAGTCGGTCGCTAGGCTTCACTACCAGCTTATGAGCGCCGTCCTTGTTGCATTGCCAAAGACGGTTGTCGCTAATGAAGAAGTTGGTGGCATAACAGATGAAGGTAGCATACTCGTCGTCACTAAGGTGGCTAGGGCGCTTAAGAGTGTTCAACCAGTCTTTGATGGCGTCCAAGTGTTTGTCATCTGCTTGAGCCTTAGCGCTCCTGGGCACGGAGTCGTAAGCGAGGTCGGTACTATTTTCTCTGAGGGGTCTGGGTTCTTTAACTCGTTTAACAGTTGGCGACTGGTCGGTTATGTTGGCAGTAAAGAATGTAAGAGGGGCGGTGAAAGGTGTTGGTCGGTAAGGAATGATTGGGTGTAACAGAGTTCTAGCGGGTTGGTCGCTATGGAGCAGGCAGATAGGGAGTTGTATCATGTGCACAAACCCATGAAGGCGGTCAATCCAGTTGTCAAAGGTGTCGTTGTTGCTACGGTCAGGAAGAGGGTCGGTAGGTTGCAGAGGGCATCGGGAGAGTCCATCAGGTCCGTGATAAGTACCCTTGACATGAACAAGCTCAAAGTGAAACATGAGGATGGAGCCTATCCAGCAATTCATACTAGCAGAGGGTTGGATATCAGGGTTCTGTAGCATCCTCTTGATGTATCTAGCGTCCACTTCCACAATGAGGTTCTTCACGCCAATGAGGTACATCCTTAGCAACTGAAAGGCTTTAAACAGTCCATAGAGCTCAAGTTTGGCCTGACTATAACGTGATTCTCAATTGTTTAGCGTGATTGAGCCAAAGCGGTTGTAGCGTCTCTGCTTCCAATTGTTGCTAAGACATTGACACAGGAAGTAGCCAACTGCAATACAAGAGGTGTCAACCGCTAAGATGACTGGGTCAAGAGACTGATAATCAATAGGTACTAGTGGCTGAGCCTCGTGTAGCGCTTTGACTAGATCTTGCTGGGCGGCAACTTGATCAGGTCCAAATTCAAAGGGGGCGTTAGCATGTGTGGGTCAAGTAAGATGATGAGCACGATGAGCAAAGTTCTTGATGAATATCCGTAGTACTCCCATGGTCCCCAGGAAGGCTCTTACCTCTGAAAGATCGTGGCATATATCCCAGCGATCCAACAGGGGCTAGTTGTGACTCGTCGGGAACTCGACCGCTAGGGGTACAGACATGTCCAAGGATCTTGAACTGAGGGGCACAGAGCACAAGCTTATGGCCAGAGAACGTGCCACCACAATACTTCATGCGCTAGAAGATACGGTTAAGTAGCTGAAAGAAGTCCCATAGCACCAGTTGGATACCAGGGTTGTCGGGATGAGTCGCTAGGAGGCCATTAATGAGTCACCAGTCCTTGGGTCCCTTAGCGCCTACATTGTCAATGAAACTTTGTACAAATTCAGGTATTTCTGGCTGTAGGATGAAATTGACATCATCATGGAATATAGAGACAGAGTTAGTCCACCCCATCGGTAAGGTGACTAGGCGTAAGGTGCCAAAGGGTGTCTGGAACGTGGTAAGGTCGCGAGAGGAGGGGTGTATCAAGCGCTCGTTGTAGCCGACATAGAGGTCAAGGGTGGCGCCACAGATCTGACCAGCAAAAGATTCAGCGACATGGTCGGGAAAGGGAGGAACACCAGAGTGTCCTATGGTGATCCTATTTAGCGGCTCTAGACTGTGAACAATACGGAGGTTACCATTTTTCTTGAGAACACAGAACCAGCGCGAGCAGTAAGCGCTATTTGAAGGCTCGTAGACGCCAGCCTTGATTTTGCTGCGTATGATCTGACAAACCTCGGCTTCAAGTCCAGGCGATATGGGTCGGTTATGTTCAGTCCAGGGTACGTGTGGGATAGTCGGTATGACTACAGGTGAGAAGAAGTCGGTATGGAAGCTACCTCTTTCAGAGTCTTCCCAGGCGAATGCTTGGTTCTGTTTGGACATAAGGTCGGTAAGCACATCCAGTTCTGATGAAGTAAGAAAACCAGTGTCATGATCGCTAAGGAATCGCTGGCAATGTTCTTCTGTGAAGCGACCAGTCAGCTGGAAGGGCAGCAGATTGGGAGTTAAGGTCGGGAGTTTGGCAAGAGGGTCGCCAATGATCTTTTGTTCAATTCTGAAGTCCTCAGAGACAGAACTGGCGACAGGCTTGATCTTAAGCGCTACAGGCTTATATCTCTTTTTGACCTGGACACCTTTGCGTTTATTAGCATTAGCAACAGCAAATGTGGAGGCAGTTCATAACGTAGGGGAAGCTTGCTTAGCAGAGTCGCTAGAGCAAGAAAGTCCAAGAATAGTGGGATGGGAAGAGTTAGGGAGTGTTTCAAGATAGGTATCAGGGGAAGAAAAATGGTCAAACTGGTCGGAAGCGGTAAGGTACAGGTAGGCAAGAGCAGAGTCAGTGAGGGGTTGTATGTTTTTGGGGTTTGTACTGGAATTAAGCGCACCAGCGCTCGTGTCAAGAGAGGGAGAAAGTACTTCGGAGTCAAGATAAGCAGTTGAAACAATATTTATGTGACCATTCTGATGGTCATATTCTAGCGTGAGTGCTACATCTCCGTGATTGTCGCTAATCACCTCCTCGATGGTGGATGAAAACACGCATGGTGACCAGGATGTTGATCAGTGAAGATGGGTGCCTTGGCAAACTTCTCCTTCTGGCAACCTCTGGGGAAAGTTGGTACTGTACGGCGGACGCCAGAGTTAGGGTCGCTAATTGTAAGGGTGGTTTCTTCCTCTGAGAGAGTCTTCACTATTGAGCGTGCTCAGACGTCAAAAGGTCAGCCAAGTAGTATGTCGTAAGCGGGGGAACGTAAGATGTGTATTTGCATATAAAACGTAAGGTCGCCAATAGTGCATGGCACATTCTTGGTGAGTCCAAGCGATCGGTCTACAGTGCCGTTAGCGCTTTGCATGTTTAAGACTATACCTGGATCATATATCAGGCCCAGGTTGTTGGCGACTTCGGCTGACATAGATATGATCTGAGACCCGCTATCCACTATGGCCTCAATTTCCTGGCAACTGTTGACCATGAGCATGATAGAACGTATGGCATGTGAGTTCTGAGCGACTGTAAGAATGGCGGGGTCCTCTTCTAGTGCTAGCGACTTGATGTAGGATTCCACAGGATCCACTGAGGTAGCGTTAGCGAGTTGCTGGGCAATTTCAAGGTCGGTTAGTGATGGTTCGGTAGCGAGAGAGAATCCCTGGATAGGTAGCGCGTTGTCAATTTCTGAGATGTCCTGTACTGTTGCCTGTAGAGTGCGCTTAGGGGTTACTGCTGTCTTGACCTGATTCCTGACGTCAGGTGCTATACTACAAAGCTCCTCAACTGATAGAGTGATAGGGGTTTTCATAATGCGACTGAATACGTGGTTGGACTTTTCAATATCATAAATGGGGGCTGTTGGTCTGTAACCTCCTTCAGGGCGCTTGTCTGGGGCGGCAAAGTTACATTGGGCGGGAGTGGCATAGCAAGCAGGTAAACCAGCAAACGGATGAAGAGGCGGTGGAGGTGCAACGTTAGCGTCTGTAGGGGGATTGGTGGGCTTAGCGACTGGGACGGTATCAACAGAAGGTGGAGCAGTAACAGTAATTGGTGCGGTCGGGGGAACAGGGTCAGTAGTGGCAGGTGCTAAGGATTGGTAACCTTTGAGTGGTTGTTTAGGCTGTTTGATTTCCACTCCATCAAAGACCTGATTCTTGAGTAGTGCTAGCTCCTTTTCCAGGGTTTCAATTTGTGCGTCCTTAGTAAGGCTTCCAGAGTCACTAAGTGTGTCCAGATGCATGACCTCTAGTACCATTTGCTGTTGTAGTGCTTGTTCCGTATCAGGATTGGCATTGCCGGTAAGAGTGCTAGTTGCCAAGTTGCCAGGGTTCCGTCGGTGCCATTCATCCACGTGCTCTTAGTAGGACTTGAGCTTGGGATAGTTTGGTATGATGGTGCCAGAGGGGAGTACTACCTTGCCGTTGGCAGCCCTGCAAATGCGTCCTTGCCAGATGTAGTTTTCCAAAGTGGGGCAATGACCATGTGTCATTGTATGTCCAACCTCGCCACAGAAGTGACAAAGGTTGTTAGCGGGTGCAATATTCCAGTTTGCGGTCAGGCTGGAGGTGATCATAGTTTCTATGCGTGTCATGGCATTAGCGACTGCGGTAGCAATAGCGGTATCCAAGTCTTCCTTTTTGACGTAGCAGTCAGGTGTTGGTTGAGTTGGTAATGGGGCAATTGAGGCGGCAGCAACCGGGATCATGCCAAGAGTTGGGGCAGTACAAGAGGCACTCACGCCAGTGTCCGTGCCTTTCAACATCCATTTGCCAGCCTCAAAGACGTCGTCCACATTGTAAGGTTCCTTGGGGTGATGATTGGGCTGTAAGATTTCCAGGCGCCTAGCAATCTGTGACCATAGCGACGTAGGAATACCTTGCTGGAATAAGTGACGTTCCTCATTGCAGTAGAGCTTGCCGTTTTGTAGTAGCCACCTAGTGACCCTCTGGAAGTCCCTATAGTAAGTAGAAAGGGCGCCAAGCGTGTAAATACCATTATCAAAGCTTTGCTGTACTAGTTTTTGAAGTTCCATTACTGTATACCTGGTAGATTCTTTAGCTCCAGGGTAGAGTCGGATGATTGCCGTTTTCCATTCCTTGTAGGTCACTAAGGCCGGGAGTCCGATTGGTTGGTCACCGGGGATGGAAATCAAGGTGCTAAATTCCCTAAGGCCCATCCAAGTTTCTGCTGTGTCGTATGATACATATCGTGCCGCATATTCCTTCATTTGTGTATGGTTGGTAATGCCGCAGTCACAAAAGAGATATTCTAGTTCCTTGAAATATTGTGGTAGTTCCTGTGGTTTAGTTTTGTTCCATTTCAGAGCCAAAAAATGGTTGCGCGGTGGCATGCGCTGAGGGACAGCTGCCTCCATGGTAGTTGGTAAGCATGTGGTTGATAACGAGAGAGTCGGTAGATATACTGGTGATGGCGGTAGTGAAGGTGTTGGTGATCTGAATAACTGGGATAGTGGCATGAGAGTTGAACTTGGTGACCCTTGTGCTAACTTGGTAAGTGGTGTCTGATGTCCAGGAACGGT
Source organism: Termitomyces sp. MG148 (assembly GCA_003313785.1). Classification (NCBI taxonomy): domain Eukaryota; kingdom Fungi; phylum Basidiomycota; class Agaricomycetes; order Agaricales; family Lyophyllaceae; genus Termitomyces; species Termitomyces sp. MG148. The sequence continues at coordinate 28,778 of QLOM01000711.1, forward strand.
TGGTTCAAAGTCGAGTTGTCGTGGAAAGAGATCGCTAATGTCATCAACTGTAAGGTCGGCGGAAGCGTCGGTGAGTTCCTGCACTAAAGTACGATGTGGTAAAGCTCCAGGTAACTGTGGTGTAGAAGGCAATTGATGTAAGGAGGCAAAGGCGCCAGCCAACTGGGTGAGAAGGTGGCGCTGGTGCTGCAAACGGGTTTCTGGCGGAATTCTGCCCTCAAGTCCCTTGCGGTGGGCTCCAATTTGATGACGCCCAAAAGTCGCTAGGCACTGTCCTGGTAGACGGTAAACTTAGCGCCTCAAGTATGAGTAGTGTCGGGTGGTCGCTAGTATTTTGAGAGAGTCCTGGACAGGGTCCCAGAAGCCTAGTTTGTTTAGTGGGATTTGAACTCTAACAAAATAAACTGGTTGCTTAGCAATCTAAGCCAAAAGCCTGCAAGGCGCTAGTGTGCTAGAAGTCGGTAAGAGCTTCTAGTGACATAAACGTTGGCGATAATGTGCCCTTATGGCACTGTAATACAAAAGTTGATAGTCGCTGCTGGCAAGATAAAGTCGGCAAGACTAATTCACTTAGCAATTCTGAGGACTTAGAATGCGCTGAAATGAACTCTGAACTGTGGGGCATATGATTCAATGATTTATAAGCGCTAGGCTGCCATGGCAATTAAACTAAAAAGTTGCTAATTAAATCAGTCACAAAATGGAAACAAATTATAATGGAACGTGGAAAGTCGCTAAGCGACGGCGTCTGTCAAGTCGGCAAGTTCAACTTATCATTTTAGCAGTGAAAAAGGCCAAATGCACGGGGACTGTCGCTAAGGTCTGAAACCATCAAGGGGGCCTGTCTCGCATAGGTCGCTAAGCGTCGGATCAACTGCAAGCGTTGCTACGGTCTGAAACCATCAAGGGGGGCCTGTCCGGAGCTTTTGAGAAATACTGCATTTTTATCGGGGGCCTGAAGGGGGCCGGTGCTGAGGTCAGATGAATGGCAGATAATTACCAAGTCATGTGGTTGCTAAGCCTTGTGATACTCCGTGTTGCATCCTGTAGCCTGAGTTCAATCCCCGCTAGCTGTAAAACATAAATTGCTAAAAATAGCGCTGGTGCACTGAGCCCTGCCTGAGTCTTATCAACGCAGTCTCCGGGCTTGTACTGGGAAGCCAGAGTCCTTGTAGTACCAGGCCATGTTGTCCTTTGCCTTGGTCAGCGTGGCCTTAGCCTCCTTCTGTGTCTTCTGCATGTGGTCAACAAAATCATTAACTGACTCATTCTCCAATCAGTGTGTGCATGGTTTGAAGCCCATCTGGGAGTGTTGGCTAGTGTTGAAGAAGAACAAGGGAGACCTATGTGGACACGTGGCCGTGGTTGTTGTACTGGAATTCTGCCTTGGGAAGGAGCTCATCCCAGTCATCCTATTGCTCATTGCAAAATAGCCAGAGATACTGCTCTAGCTCCTAGTTGATGTGCTTAGTCTGCCTGTTGGACTGCAAGTGGTAGGCAGTGGATGTGTGGAGCTTAATATGCAGGAGGTGGTAGAGCTCCTAGGTAAAATCTGCTACAAACTGCAGGCCCTGGTCAGAGACGTAGGCATCAAAGAGGCCATGGAGCTTCCAGATGTTCTTCCAGTACAGGTTGGCGGTGCCCATTGCAGAGCAAGTTGTATACGTCAGAATGAAGTGTGCCCGCTTACTGTAGAGGTCCATGACAACCATGATGGCATCATATTTGTGTGCGTCTAGGAGTTCCATGATGAAGTCAACAAAGGCCACGCTTCAGCGTGTGGCGGATGTGGGAAGGAAGTGCAGCTGACCGGTTGGGAAGCATTAGTGGGGCTTTGTTCGGAGGCAGAGGTTGTAGGTGTTAGTGTATGTCCCTATGTAGCGTGACATCTGCAGCCACCAATAGTTTTTGGAGACCAGCTCCAATGTCTTCCAGCGCCCAGAATGTCCAGCAACATGGGAGTTGTGGTGCTGTTTGACAATGCATGTAACAAGCATGGTGCATTAGCACCTGTACATAGAATTATTTTTACTTTATTTTATTTTACATCATTTTGTTGACTGCTTAGCAATTAGCTAAGCAGTCTTATTCTTAGTTTTGTACATACTGTACCGGAATATAGGGAGGCAACAAGCCGGGGACCGTGACAGATTGAGTTTTGCAAAGCAACGCAACCAGGCCCTGAGGATGTGTGATCAAGCCAAATTAAGCAACTGCGCTGAGGGATTGAGGCCTGGCCAAGTCTAATGGTGGTAAACACATTTTATGTCTATTTTCACCTAGTTCTTATTGTTACAAAATTTTCTGATCTACATACACTTTTACGCCATGGCACGTCCCCAGACTCCTAAGCCATCAACTGGGCCACCCTGACACCTCATTGAAAGGATCAAGCACTTACAGAAACTACTTGAGAACATTCCAGACAGCATTTCCCTAGCCAATTCTGACTCAGCATATTCATTCACATTCAACAATGAAAAACTTGAGGAACAAGGCATACTTGGTGCTCTGTCACACTGCCTAGAGATCAACTTTGAAACTTGGAAAGGGAAAGATGCTGTGATTTAGTAGAAGGAACATGGTCCAAGTTTGTCTGTTGCTTTGATTGCCTTCATGAAGGATGCTGTAAAGGGAATGAGTTCCTCAGATCGGGCCATCTTTGAGTCAGCTTGGCTGGAACGGTTGATTGTAGCTGCATAAAGGGCTGGTGCAACAGTCTTGAAGCCCAAACATAAAGAACAAGCTGAGGCTGCTGAGCATACCAATCAGCTTGACAGCACCATTTTACATCAACCAAAATGCACCAAATTGCTTACGATTGAAGTTTTGAGTGGCAATGAAGCATCAATCATGGCTGGAGAAAGCACAGTGCCAATGGCAAGATGCAAGCAGGTATCGCTTACTGACATGGGATGAAAACCTTGGGCAGAGGGAGAAAAGGCAGCATATGTGTCAAGGGAGGCTGATCAAAATGTTGGGGAACAGAAAAGAGCAAAGGAACAGGAGGAACAAATAAAAGAGGAGAAGAAGGAAAGAGAAAGAATTCTTGCTCATGAACGGCAGTAAAAGCATTGTGAAAGGGTCAAGGCAGACAAGAACAAAAAATTTGATAACATCAACGATGTACTGATGCAGACTACGGTGTCAAAAGAGTCAATGATCAGCGACCTTGCCGCCATCTCATGCTCAGATCACAGAGACTGGTAAAAAGGTGGAAAGAAAACATCAGCTGGAGTTGTGGAGGCTCAAGCATCACGTACAAATTGGTACCACCCTTTTCTCTGGGTCCATATAGACAAGGCATTGCGACGATACAACTGGAGCCCTGGAGATGCTGTCAAAGCCTTGCAGCAAGAGCATTCAAAACTATTTGAACGGCTCCATTGTGGTTCAGTTTGGAAGTGGCTTGGGAAAAGCAAACGGGAATGGTCAGAACAGACAATGAAGAATGTTGGTAATTGACATGCACTTGTTGGATCAGGACGAGCAAGTGCTTTGACAAAACATTCAGAGATTATCCATGAAATCAAGAAAACTTTGCAAGATATATGCACCGCTCATCTTCCTGTTGGAGTTGTCATTGCTCGTGCCATCATGCTTGCTATCATTGAGGAGAAGAATAAAGCGCTCCTTTGTGCAAGTTTCAAGTGCTCTGAGCGATTTGTTTGTGCATTTCTTCAAACCATGATGAACTGGAGCTTCCAAAAAGCAACTCAAGCTGCTTCCCACATTCTAGCAAATGCTCCAGAACTATGCAAGAGAACATTTTTTTGGCTTGTTTATGCTATGAAGTGGCAGAACATTCCTGGAAAATTGTTAATCAATGTGGATGAACTCGGAAATTATCTTCTGCCAAACTCGACATACACATGGCATGACACTGGGTCCAGACAGGTTGACTCAAACACAAAAGATGAAAAATGGGCATACACACTTCTGGTTGCAAGTACACCAACAGGTGAGCTCCTTCCTTTTCAGCAGGTATGGAGTAGTAAAACAAGCACCTCATTGCCTAAGAGAACCACTCCAGGAATGAATGAAGCATTGAAATATGGTATGCATTTCACTGTCGCCAACAGTACAACCAGTCCTTGCAGTCACTACACCACACTGAAAACAATGAAGGAGTGGGTCAAAGAGATTATGATCTCTTATGTTTGGCATGTCATTGAGGAAGATGGGCTTAATGATGATCAGATGTCCATTCTTTTTATTGACATCTATCCAGTGCACAACTCTGCTGAATTTTGGACACACATCTTTGAAGAATATCCCAACATTATTCTCATCTTTGTCCCTGGGAATTGCACTGGGATTTTTCAGCCTGCAAATGTTGGCCTTCAACAGATTTTTAAGTACATATTGAAACAGCAGACAGTCAAATATATGCTTCAATCTCACAAAGAGCAGCTCTCATGTGGTATCAGTCCGGAATCAGTCAAGATCACAAATTCACTTCCTCAATTGTGTGACGCCACTGTAGCTGGTCTTGTGCATGTTTACAATTTCATGCAAACTCTCTGAGGGCATGAAATTGTTCAAAAAGTTAGTTGCTCTTTATTTTTGATATTGAATTGACTGTAAGTATTGATTTCATTGCTTTAATACCTTAGGCTTGAGAGAAAAGCATTGTCAAGGAATGGTGTCTCTCAGCAGAGTGCTTGACTAGCTATAAGGCACAGCATGCTCTCAACACCTTTCTTCATGCTGACCCAACACTCTGAAATGAGGTCAAAGGCCAAATTGGGAGAGTACAAGGACTTAATCCTGAAGCTTTCAAATGTGACATTGATCATGTTTAGGATGATGATTCAGACCTCTCTGTAAGGGCGACCTCTGGAGGCTATGGCTCAGTCACACAGCTGGCAGAGGGAAATCCAAAGTATATATAGGTAATACAACAATAACTACTCACTTGGCAGAGGGAAATCCAAAGAGAACAAGTCTAAGGATTCTCTATGCCAGGACTGATGCTTCTGAGGCTTCAGAAGCATGGGAAACAACTATACAGATCAACAAGGTGGCTAACCTTAACCTAAATATAGAAAAACTGGAATATGGCATGTGACTCGGTAGTTACCGGATCACATGCAGCTTTGGCATGTGACTCGGTAGTTACTGGGTCACATGCAGCTTATTAGGTAAGCTAGAGCGGACAGAACCAGTAAAAGAAGGTAAAAGAGAACTATACTAAAGGTAAAAAGATAGACAAGAAAGGAAAAGAAGGATAAGAAAAGGAAATAAAGAACAAGAAAAGGAGAGAGATGAGGAGTCCCCTGACATCACCCCCCCTCTAGAGTGCGGTGTCTTGACGCGCTGGGTAGAAGTAATTTTGGACAGCCTGGTCAACCTTGGAAAAAGAGTAGATGCCTCTAATTGCCCGAGGAGCATTAGGGTGCTGTTGGTAGAATTCTCGGACTAAGGCAGGAGCATGGACATTTTCTTGTGGTTCCCAAGAGATGTCTTCAATTCCATAGCCCTTCTACTTGACCTTGAACTAAAGCTTGTTTTGGAAGAGTCGACTGTCTAGGATCCATTTCACTTCATACTCTTCCCTGTTGTCTACAAGAACTGGAGGTGGTGGTGGCTGTAGACGTCGACCTGGAATTGGATCATCTGGTGCAGAAGAAAGCTTCACCACATTGAAGACTGGATGGAGCCGGCTCATTCCACTAGGCAGCTTGAGTCGATAGGCTAGAGGGCCTACCTGCCTTACTATAGGGAAGGGTCCTAGACGGCGATGAGAGAGCTTCTGAGAAGGTCAGGTGGTAGCAATGTCAGAGGCATCCAGATAGACTCAATTTTCAGGCTTGTACTTAGGGGCTGGAGTTCATCCACGATCATAATAGCGGGCCATGTTGTCCTTTGCCTTAGCTAAGGCTGCCTTGGCTTCCTCTTGGGCAGCCTTCATCTGATCTAGGAACTCATTGACAGCTTCATTCTCTGAAGGTTGTCCACGAGGCTCAAAACCCATCCGAGGGTGTCGACCAGTGTCTAGAAGGAAAGGAGACATCTGGGTGGCAGCATGTACATGATTGTTGTATTGGAACTCTGCCTCTGGTAATAGGTCATCTCAGTCATCCTGTCATTCATTGCAGAAGAGCCGAAGATACTGTTCAAGCTCTTGGTTGACACGCTTGGTCTGGCCATCAGACTGAGGATGATAGGCAGTAGAGGTGTGGAGTTTGATCTGGAGGAGGCGATACAGTTCTCTGGTAAACTCTGCCACAAACTGAGGTCCACGGTCTGAAACATAGGCATCTGACAATCCATGAAGTTTCCAGACATGCTTCCAATACAGGTTAGCGGCGCCCATGGCAGAGCAGGTGGTGTGTGTTGGGATGAAGTGGGCCCGCTTGCCACAGAGATCTACTACCACCATGATTGCATCATATCTGTGAGCATCTGGTAACTTGACAATGAAGTCTACTGAGGCCACACTCCAACGCTCAGCTGGGATAGATAAGGGATGAAGTTGCTCCATAGGAGGCTGACGACGAGGTTTAGTTTGCAGACAGAGATCACAGGTGGAGGTGTAAGAGCCAATATACTGTGACATCTGAGGCCACCAGTAATTCCGAGAGACCAGCTCCAGTGTCTTCCATCTGCTGGGATGGCCTGCAATCCAAGAATTATGATGCTGCTCAACAATCCGCCTCTGGAGGTCAGGTAGGTTGGAAACATAAATGCGTCCCTGGAAAGTGAGAAGACTGTTCTCCAAAGACCACTCATCAGTGCGGACTGACTTTACTCCAGTTCTCTCTCGAGCATGCAAGGCCAGAGCAGCCTTGGCTACCAGATCTTCTTGAGTGCCCTCCCGATTACCTCAACGGATGTCTCAAAGGATGCCTACTTCTTCTCCCTGGCCAACTACACTCTCTAGAGCACGGATGGCAAAGAGCTCAAGCTTCAGGAGTACAATATTGTCATTGTCGCTAGCTCCTGAGCCATGATCAGCTCGCCTAGAAAGTGCATCCGGCTTGCCCATGCTTTGCCCAGGTTTGTGGTGCAATGAAAAGTCAAAGTTGGCCAGATACAAGGACCATCGAGCCTGTCAGCGGTTAAGTTTCTTGGCCATCCGAAAGTACTCTAAGTTTTTGTGATCAATCCACACCTCAAACTTATGCCTGGCACCCTCAAGGAAATGTCGCCACTCCTCAAATGACCGAATAATAGCCAACATCTCCTTGTCATGGATCTCATAATTGCGCTCCACAGCATTGAGACTCTTGGAGTAGAAAGCCACAGGATGCCACTTACCATCCTCTTTTAACTGCTGAGAGAGGATGGCTCCAGTAGCAAAATCTGAGCTATCGGCTTCCACCCAGAAGGGAGAGTCATCATCTGGAAATAAGAGGACAGGCTTTGAAGTGACCGCCTGTTTGAGGGCATCAAAGGCAGTCTGCTGTGCCACATCCCAGTGCCAAGGAGTGTCCTTAGTGGTGAGATCAAAGAGGGGCCAGGCATGGTGTGAGAAGTCCTGAATGAACCTCCGGTAGAAGTTGGTGAAGCCCAGGAAGGCCTGAACCTCCTTTTTGTTCTTGGGCTCTGGCCACTCTGCCACACCAGCCACTTTGACTGGGTCCATCTCAGCCATTTCATGAGAAATGATCAGTCCAAGGTATTCAACCTTGGTCTGCTCAAATTCACACTTCTCTGGCTTGAGATAGAGCTAGTGTTGGCAGAGACGCTCCAGCACAATGCGTGTAATCCAATGATGCTCCTCTAACATCTTGGTATAGATGAGGATATCATCAAGATATACACACACAACACCTTCCGCTATGAGGTCTTGGAAAATGTCGTTCATCATGGTCTAGAAGGTGGCCGGGCTATTAGTGAGGCCAAAGAACATCACCAGAGGTTCAAAGAGTCCACAATTTGTTTGGAATGCTGCCTTCCACTCATCACCTTCTTTGATGCGCACATTGTTGTAGCCCCAGTGGACATCCAACTTGGTGAAATAGCATGCACCTCGGAGGTTGTTGACAAGTTCTGAAATGAGTGGTAAGAGGTAGCGATTCTTCACAATCATCGCATTCAAAACTTGATAGTCTTGAACCAGACGTAGAGAACTATCCTTCTTCTTAATAAAGAAGACTGGGGAGGCCATTGGGGACTTTGAGGGGTGGATGCGACCAGAATCTAAATTCTCCTGCAAGAAGGCATCAAGCTCATCCTGTTCTCGGGGGGAGAGAGGATAAACCTTGCAGCTGGAGGGCTCTGAGCTCAATAGCATGGTCCTACTGCTTGCGCTCTGGCAAGGAGTCAAATGATGCCTTGGAGAAAACGTCCTCAAAGTCGTGCAAGTGATAAGGAACTGCATCCCGGAATGACTTAGGAGCAGAGTTAGTGGCAAAAGCCTGAGCTAGCTGCTAGGAAGGAGTTTGGCTGGCTCTAATCTCTGCCACAGTTGGGGGAGGTCGTAAAGTAGTTGCATAAATCCTATCACCTGTTTCAATGGCCCCGTCTGGGGACTCTGAGTCAGGAGCACACACAAATTCACCCTCACATCCATCTTCCAGCTGGGCTTCACTCACTACACCTCGAACGTCCTTATAGAGGGCCTCTCTATGAGGGAACGCCAAGGGAGGAGGATCCAGTAGGTTGAGGTCTGCAAAGGGAAGGTGTCCAACTCGGCAAGCACGTATAGCAGCGCGCTCATGGACTGAGGCTCTGCGCTCCTTTCTACTCTCCTTGGCATATGTAGAACACCGTCGGGGGCAGTGGCTTATACTCACTTTATCCTTGGCCCAGTCAATTTCAGGGTTGTGGTCATGTAGCCAGGAAAATCCCAGTATCATGTCCTGCTTCCCTAGGCTAGTGACTGCAAAGACAGCACACTCAGAATGAGTCTGGTAATGAAGAACTAAATCTACCACTGAGCGAATGGATTCAGCTTTGTTGAGCGTACCATCAATGTTATAGACTGGAATGGGACAAGAGAGAGGCCAAGTAGTGAGTTGGTGTTGTTCTACATAGCAAGTATCAAGGAAGAGTCCAGTGGCACCACTGTCCAAAAGAGCTACAACGCTCCAAGTCTGCTGAGTATCAGTTGTCTCAATCTCTACATTGAGACGCAGAGAGTTTGGAGAGGGAGTGGAGGCAACAATATAGCGGCGAGGGAGGTGTTGTTCCCAAGCGGGGACATGTGGGCGTCAGACAGGAGGAGGAGAGGTCTCAGCCGAGGCCTTAACCGAGGGGGTATTTTGTACGTCAGAGGGGGCGCTTACAGTTTCAACCAGAGAATCATTGACAGGGAGAGATATATTAGAGGATTCTACTTGTAGACATGCAAACTGATTAGCGCCAGGCGGCGGAGACATACAACTCATCTGTCGCCCTACTAAAAACCCTCCTCTGTAGAACCTAAGGACTTATCCAAAGGTTCCATTACAGCCTCTACAGAACCTATGGACTTATCCAATGGTTCTGCTTCGATCTGTGCATCTGGGAAAGGGTTTTCCTGGGCATCTCTGGCAGCCAGGAGCTGGAAAAGGAGCTCTTCCTGCTCTACAGCTGAGAGATAGCGCACCTCCAATCTCTGAGGGCAATATTGAGCGAAGTGACCAGGCTTCCCACAGCGACGACAGAGAAGAGGGAGAGAGGAGCATTGACGAGAGGCGTCAACATCCATAGGAACTCCCAGAGGAAGAGGATGTGTGGCAGGTACCTGAGCTAGGGCTGGAGCACAAAATGGAAAGGAATAGGAAGTGGGAGGACAAGCAGGTAAAGGCACATGCAAGGTGGAGCGAGAGGTAGTTCTTCAGTGGAGCTCACGCCTTAACTCCATGAGCTGCCACTGGTCGCGTGCTATCTGATAACAAGACTCAATATGTGCATCGTCAGGTCGTCCTTCGGCCATGCTGTCAATCCGATCTATGAGCAAGGGGAGGAGGCCATCTCGGAAGGTGAGACAGAGCTGAAGACCGTTTGGATAGCTAGCCTATTCAACCAGAGCTCGGAAGGAGTCAATGTACTCATCTAAGGTCTGCTTTCCCTGTCCATATCAATGGGGGTCTTGGAGAATAAGGGCTGCTACCTTAGCAGAGTCCAAGGGAAAGAACTCAGTTCGAAACTCCTTTTCAAACTGATCCCAGCTTCCAAAGCTCTCTACTCCTCCAGGACGTCGAAAAACTCGTAGTGCGTATGTTGAAGCTCGTCCAGACTTCATGTAAGAAAGAACCCAGGCAATTTTGAGAGCATCAGAAGGAAAGGCTTCCCCACTGAGCTGAAGGTAGGTGATACATGATTGCAGGAATCGCTTGCCCATGGCTTGGTCACCATTGAATGCATCTGGGAGCGCTGGACAAGGAATATTGGCGTGAACAGAGGAAGAGGCCCCAAAGCGAGGGACTGGAGGTGTGTCAGCCCTAACTGAAGGTGCCTGAGGAGGGGTAGGAGTGAGAGGGAGGCGCTCTAAGAAGGCCTGAAGGGACTGAGAGATAGTGTCTGTGGCCTGATGTAATCCAGCAAGTTTGGTGGTGTGGAGGGTGAGGGAAGCTTGGGTGGTCTGCACTTGAGTCTCCAGAGCAAGCAAGCGACCCCAGGCATCATCCTGAGGGGCAGAAGCATCCAAGAGAGGTCTTGAGAGGGCTGGTTGGGTCATAGAAGCAACAGAGGGGCAGGGGGTAATCTAGTGAGAGAGTGACCTAAAGAGACAAGAGAGGGCTCAAGCAGGCTAAAGGGGGCTCCCAGACCAAAATGTAGAGACTTGTTCTGCTGTAAGGGCAACCTCTGGAGGCTATGGCTCAGTCACACAGCTGGCAGAGAGAAATCCAAAGTATATATAGGTAATACAACAATAACTACTCACCTGGCAGAGGAAAATCCAAAGAGAACAAGTCTAAGGATTCTCTATGCCAGGACTGATGCTTCTGAGGCTTCAGAAGCATGGGAAACAACTATACAGATCAACAAGGTGGCTAACCTTAACCTAAATAGTGAAAAACTCGGACATGGCATGTGACTCAGTATTTACCAGATCACATGCAGCTTTGACATGTGACTCAGTAGTTACCGGGTCACATGCAGCTTATTAGGTAAGCTAGAGCAGACAGAACCAGTAAAAGAAGGTAAGAGAGAACTATACTAAAGGTAAAAAAATAGATAAGAGAGGAAAGAAGGATAAGAAAAGGAAATAAAGAACAAGAAAAGGAGAGAGATGAGGAATCCCCTGACACTCTCTGTGAATCATATTTTCAGCAGTATGTATGATTCAACAAATAACAAGGCCCCCAAAGCAGAGAGTGACAAAGAGAATGTATGGGCATACAATGATGCTGGGGACTTGTGGTCCAATGTTGGGGGTCTTCCAGTTGACGTATAACTTAGTTTTTGATACAATAAGTGTAGAATTTCATAAGTGATTTTTCAAGCATTTTTCCAAGATTTTTTTCTCATTTTTTGATGTCACAATTTCTTACAGGCAATCTGTTTACCCGTTAGTCATGACATATGTAAATCTGGCAATGCAACAGGTCTGCCATGACCATGATGGTTGCCTCCCTACATTCCGGTACAGTATTATCAATTCCAATATTTGGGCTGATTCTATTGTCCGAACTAAGGCTACAAGACTTGTAACTCTGTTACATTTTTTTGTTACATCCAATCTTGGATTGATTGTTCTTGGTGCTTGGATCTCAGCCTACGCTTCTCAGCTCTGCTTCTTTGATCCACTCTCAACTTTGACTAAAAGGTGTGGAACACGCTACACCAGATACAGGGCAACCCGCTGCGCATCAGGCAGTGGTGTATCACTCCTGCCCAAACAGGACAAGGAGTCGGGGGAGTTGTCCTGCATGGACGGGTACAGAATGCCTGAGGGGCTATCTGTAGCCTGTATGAGGAGTATTGTCCAACCAGGACGGACAGGGGACCAAGGACAATGGGCAACCAAATTGTTGTCACCATGCATCCAAGTTCCCCTGAGTCACCCGAGAGTGTCCACCAATGTTGCTCTGCTAAAGCAGAGGCTAGAGGATACAACTCAATTCACAGAGTTGATCCAGGAGACAGAACTGGCGCATAGCTTGCCATTTAGGGCTGCTCAGCTGGTGGAGAAAGCAGAGGGAGTGACAGAGACAAGAGGGCGAGTGCCCATGACACAGCCAGTCCAGTATGTGGCTCTGAGAGAGCTATTGGATCTAGAGCGGGACAATAGCATCCATGATGAAGCATTGTCCAACAAGGAGAAACAAGGAGGAAGGATCTTGGTTGTATTTGACCTTGAAAGTACAATTACAGCTAGTGTTGGATCGGTATGTGGTACCAAAGGCAACCACACAGCAAAGGCTGCAGCTGTACATGCTAAAGCACTTAGAAATGATGGGCCGAGGGGGCCAACAAATCCCACAAGAAAGCTCAATGGAGTATGTGGAACTCTACACTTGAATTTTTGAGTTAGAAGTACAGCAGTACTTGATGTGTAAGAATGCACATGGATCTGCTGCATCTACAGCCATGCTGTCAGGATCAGTACTGTACAAGGAGGTATGGGGCCCAATCAGGCCAGCAATCAAGCAAGCAATGGACTTGCTGAATGCGCCTAAGCAGGCAAATGAATCTACTGACAATTTCATCAGATGACAGGCAGCAGCGCAGCGCCAGCAGACTATGTCAGGGTTGGTACCCCCACCGTTGTCTGTCATGGAGACAATTACGTCAATACTGCTGATGACGCCCAAAAGTCGCTAAGTACTGTCAAGGGTAAACGGTACCTAGCTACTGTGAAAGGTAATGCGTTGGGCGGTCGCTAGTTGAGAGGGAGTCCGGGCAGGGTCCCAGAGACTTAGTTTGTTAAGGAAAATTTTAATAGTTGGAAGAAAGGTGCTTAGCAATCTAAGCCGTGTCGCCTGCGAGGCGCTAGGGTGCCAATAGTCGGCAAGGACTTGGCAACGTAACGTAGTTGAAGTGTGCTCGTATAGCACCTAGACAGTCGGCAAGACTGGTGAAGAAGCGGCAAGCTTAGCGTAGTCAGTAAAACAGTAAGTCCCTTAGCGACTCCGAGGAACTTAGTGTGCGCAAGTTGTGATCTGAACTGTGGGGATGGAATTCAATGCTCCTAAGACAA
>QLOM01000712.1:0-29752 GCA_003313785.1 Termitomyces sp. MG148
ACCTATATAATGCTGCCTGCCTGTATCATTCCAGTGAGGTGGAACCTCATGTCCACCTCGCTCCTCCCTGGGCTGTTGGTCAGGAAAGTGGCCCAACTCCACAGTGGGAGGTTTACCTATCCCACTGTTTGGCTGTTGTGTCTGTTGGACATACTGCCCTCATTTTGTCGATGTGTGTTACCCCATCAAACACTATGCCCTGATCATCTATCCAGGAATATCCCTGACAATTCAGATCTTGATTTTGCATGCGCTGATATGCAACTTGTTTGGCAAACTTGTCCGCCAGCAACACACGCTTACTCAGTGGTACTCTTTCCACTGATTCTTGTTTGACCTGCAGAGAAACTACTTCCTCCGCTTCTGCCTCACGGCTTTCTACCATTGGAATGGTAGACACAGAATCTACTGCAGACAGAGGTTGCCCTAACTGACCCCTGAATCTGTGTTGGCACTGCGCCGCCGACACTCTTGCTGCAAACTGTTCTTCCAACTCCCCCACTTGCTGGGGAGCATATATGTTGCTGATTGCTTCTTCCAAATGTGGAGAAAGCACTGGCTTCACTGGAACTGGAATACTCAGAATCAAATTAGCTCCCTTGGGTGTTGAGGCAGCTGATCCTTGACTCGCTTTCCGATACATATACGCTTGGCCTTCCAGCTCAAGAATCTAAACATACAGATTGATATATTCAGTTGTATTTACCGGAGGTATGCTATCACCTTGAGCCTGTATCAACCGTATGTGCTTGAGTACATACAGTCCTAGTCGCACACGTGTTGTGTCCTTTGTTATGCTGGGATATCTTGTCCACAGCATAGCACATTGAACTTGCAAGGTGGACTCAACTTGTTCACCTTCTTCGTCATCTGACATCTTGTCTTCCCAGTGAACCACTGGGTTCCATGGCGCATTGGTTGCGACTCCTTGAGGGTTGCCACTCCCATGCTGCTGCTGCATCATCGGCGTCGATTTAGTTGGAACTCGCCAACTGCTTGCTTCTGACCTTGGCATCTTGCCCAGGAAATACGTTGAAGGTCTACGACCCTCAGATGAACCCTGAACGCTACTCCAAGTCTGAGGCACTCTCCCTGGCCTTACTGGCTGGATATAGGGAGCACTGCCTCTGCCGGTGTTCTGTTCTAGGGTTTCCCAGACCATTCCTGGTGCAGCTACACTACTGGGTGCAGCTATGAGTCAGGACTCGCTTCATTGGACTTCTCCTGGCATCCCATGCGACTGCTGGGAGGAATCCTCCATTATAGCATCCGCAGCCTCTGCCCTGGATGGTCCCAGGTCAGCAGGTATTGCTTGCGGGTATGCCAATGACTGGTCAATGGTCTCACCATTGTGGGTCAGTTCAGTGGACTGATTGAAACTCATCCAATCAATTAATGCTACGTATGTGTGGCTCGGGTGCATGCATCAAAGAAGTTGATGCACTGTTCGATGTGATCAATATTTTAGACTCTCAGTCTAGAGTTTGCAGTATTTGCTCGTAGTATTAGAATTGAACCTGAAAGGTTCAAAAAAGTGAAACGTTGTCAAGATATGAAAAAGCCTTACTATCACATGAGAGAACCAGATCGGTATACAATTCTAGTACTACATAGTATGACAGTAAAAATGGCTGCCTTACATAAGGCAGCCACACAACACTATATACAATTTAGTAATATAATTATTGAATATAAATAATTATGACAATCATTTGTAAGTAAAGTAAGTTGTAGAGGCAAGTTCTACAACTGAGGTCCGTTACAATGGACCATTGTTGGTACGCATGTGTTTTTGTAGTTTGCCAAGCCTGGAATCAGCTATGATGGCTCAGGGGCTTGGGTCATGGGTTAGGCTATGCGTTTAGCCATGTCTTCATTGGCCAATTCCTCTCATAGTCCCTTCTTCCCTGTCCCTGCTACTTCTACTTCCTTCATCCATCGTTGGCATTGCTGTTTGAAGTGGTAAGCCATAGCATTGGAGTGTTGAAGTGGAAGGAGGATGGTGATGGTCTAGTACCAGGTGCATTGACTTCAATTCTGATTAAGGTTTGATGGCTGATATTGGCTTGGCAGCTTAATGCACAGCCACTGATGTCATCACAATCAATTTTGTTTGATGAGATTGATCTTGGCTATCAAGCCATGATCAGCTTTTTCCAACACTGCCACCAGTCTTAGCTATCATTGATTGATTAGCCTTGACAGCCTTTTCCTCGCTCATTCTCATTGTTACTGGCGCACATCTTGTACATTGTGTTGGGATTTGGTATGGTTGAAGTAAGTTCCTGTGCCTAATATTATATTAGGACTTTTTTTTGCTTACTTCAACTGGTCTCAGCTATGAGACTATTGTATCAGTAGCCTCAGTGGACTCTAATCCAGAAGGAACCATGTCAGCTGAGACTGCTAGCAACTAGTCAATGGTCTCACCATTGCACATTGGTTCAATTGGTTGATTGGGATCCATCCAATTACAATGTTATATGTATATGTGGATTTGGATGTGTGCATCAAGAAATTGATGCACTGTTTGTTGTTTGTTTGCAAGGTTCTCTAGACTGATAGTCTAAAATCACAGTTAATTGCTTGTAGTACTCAAATTGAACCTGAAAGGTTTAAAAAAGTAAAATGTTGTTAGGGAATAATAAAGCTTTATTATCATACAAGAGAATTAGATCAATACTCGATTCTAGTACTATGTAGTGTAACAGTAAAATTGGCTGCCTTATATAAGGCAGCTGTCAGGGGACTAGTCTCCGGACAGCGTCCAACCCTATTCTGAGCTTAGTCCGACAATACGCCTATTCCTAGCAGATCCGACCGGCCGCTCGGCCCATCCTTTCCCCTTCTGTCTTGTAGTAGTCAGCCTTGATGAGTCATATGCCTGGACTTTACTCAGCATCGATTATTGTTAGTCATACTCCTTTACATACTGAGGCCCGATTAGTAAACAGTATTAGTAATAGCACAGCCACTTATGTAGAGCTCTAGCTTGCCTGAATCCAATTAGATAGAACAAGTCCATGTTAAAGTCAATGCCAACATTATCAGGTCAACAAGGCACCAAGGTTGGCAGTTGTGTATTCATGAGCCAGATAATGACTACATCACCTGCTGCCATTTCTTGTGCAGTCAACCACTTTGTGGTGGAGGCCAAGAAATTTACAATGAGATGTGCTGAAGTTGATGCTAGAGACATGAGCAACGGCTTCTTTGAAGTAATCCTGCAGCAACAATAAGAGTGATGATAAATTATACAAGAATAGACAACTTACACCGAGGCCCATGATATACTGTGCTAAGTGTCAAGCCAGGTAAAATGCTAGAAATAGCACATGCTTACCATAGTGGACATAGTGTTAATAATAGTAGTGCCTGCAGGAGCGGTCAGCCTTTTGTATTGCCCTCTGTGCAAATAACCTTACCCCAACCATTTACAGCTGTCCAAGAAACCTTGAAAAGAATTTACATTCAGAAAGGGCATAAAGTGTTTCAGCAACATACTCTTATTGAGAAGAAGTAGATCATCATGACCTCATGCATATTTCCTGTTCAGACAACCAGGTTAGAACTTTGTAGGTTACTTGCAACACACTGGAGTAAGTGTCAAAGAAGATGAAGGGGCCAGTGTAAGCCTTTCCACCTTGGTCTGTTAGCCATCTAAGCCCTTTTTTAGATTTTTTTTGGATTTTGGACAAATGACAATCCTTGAATAAAGTATGTAATCAGGCACATTTGATGCAGGTTCAATGCTCAGTTAGACACTCGGATTATCATCCTCATAATCAATTGTGTTCTTGTTCCCACTAGTGCGTTCCCTTGATGGTTCCATCAAATTGCACATTCCTGTGACAATATAACTGTATGTATGTGATAATACAGTACATTGACAAACTTAATTCATTACATAGGTGCCTGAAAAAGGCCTGAACAAAATCTGTTAATCAGAGTCCACTACCTGAAGTTCTATTCCTACAACCACTCCACATAGCTAGGCCCACACTAGTGCAGAAGCTCATTTCAGCTTTTTTGTGTTACTAGACACAAGAGGTATGCACCTCAAGCTCTGTATCAGTCTCTACAATCTTCATGATTCCATTCAGGTGGCAGAACATTGTATGGATTCCAGTTATCCTGATGATGTTCTGTGTCCAGACCCCATTGCCAGTTCCTTGCAGCTCCAGCACTGTTTGATCTCTCAAAAAAATTTTCCTCTAGCTTCCATAGATGTTCCAAGTCCGGATCTTTGGTTTTTCCTTTTAGTAGTCAACATCTTTTGTTGGTACTCCCATGCTTTATCCAATTGGGTTTTCAGCATGGAATTCTCAGGTTCTCTGTGTTGAGAGTCAATTTTAGCCTTCTTCCTCCTGCTATGACGGTCTCCTTTTATTGGTATACCTATCTCTTCTTCTATTCTTGAAGCAAGAAATCTACATGCTGAGATAAGTGTCAAGGTAATCCTTTGCTGCCTGCCCCCTCAACAAAATCTTCAGCTCAAGCAATTGTAACAAATATTGCATCCACCCGCTGCACCCTAAGGAAAGCAGGCTTGACGTTACTATCACATTGTAGAACTGAACTTCTAACCAAGTTTCTTCAAGAAATCCGCATTGGTAAATTAGCACAAGTAGAGGACAGAAATATACATTTTCTAATCCAGACGTAGTTACAGAGCAATAAGACAGTCCTTTTGCAACAGGGTGCATTCAAATACATAGAGCTCAAATTATCTAATAAATTCAAGAGCGCATCCCAATTAGTCCACTTGCGTTCCAACACGTTCCAATTTCTATTTGTGTTCCATGTTCCCGTTCCAACGTGTTCCCAAAAGTGGCCTCCGTTCCAACATGTTCCTGATGGAATGCGTGCATTCCCATCCACATTCCATTGTGCACCCTTGTGTTCCAGCAGAATGGACTCAGGACAAGTACATACTTATTACTACTCTTAGTGGTAGTCACAGTTTTCTGCTAAATGACACTAGGTCCTTGCACAGATTCTGGGAAGCATGTGTGTGAAGAGATTGATTACCCACGATGCTAGTCAACATATATCTGATTCAGGTGCTATGTCCACATCACTGTGAGATATTTTCTGGTTTACAAAATATCAGTGTGGGATGGTGGGTGAGCTTTATGGATAGGTGGCAACCAAGAAACCCAAGCGATCGGTGATTGTCACTGGATGTCAACTGAACCATATTCAATGCTGGACTTCCACGCAGATGAGGCAGTTAATGGCATTGCATCTCACAAATTCTCTCCATTGAACGCTCCGGTAAAGACAGGCTTTTCAATGGCACTGCAACAGCTCCGGTCAATGACAGACTTTGGATAATTTGGTGTAGAGCTTCCCTTGAGTTCTCAAGTACCGTCTGAACCCTGAGCTCCAGACTGGACCACAAACTGAGCCGCAATTAAACGAGGAACTCCAATGGTTGTTTGTGACATCTCTCACAATTGAAGACAAGGAAATCGTGCTTTAAAATTTTGAGCCCTCGCAGATCAAGGAGCTATATATTGTCAGGCCAGAAGACGAGGCAGAGAAACCAAGGATAGTTGAGCTTACCCAGATCGATTGGGTATCTGTCTGAGGCATTCATGACTGGTACATTTTTTTCTTTGCTGGGTATGCCTTTCTTGTAACTTATCATTCAGGTTAGCTGACATCCACTGCATGTTGATTGTTTTGATTCTGAAATGACAGTTTTGAAACAATTGTTGCATCCACCTGGAAAACCCCCGTTGTTACCCATTTCTCTCGATGGCAACCAAGCAATTGTTGATCTTCTTGAGGCAATGCATTGAGACGGGACTCGACAAATTCTCTCTCTTTCTCCTTCATTCAACCCTGAATATGTGAGTAAGTTTTGCCTGCTAATCAATTTGACGGTAGTTGCAACCATTGTCAAGATAGAGGGCATTGCCTAGGGGGGCTTGTCAATAGCATAGAAAGAGTCAATGACCTCCATTGCAAGCGGAACATTGTCAGAGTATGCATCTAATGATTCTCTTACTATGTAGCTGGATACTTTCTGTATGTCTGCCATGGCTCTGGAAGAGACAAAGAAACATATCATGCATCTTCATTGTCAACTTTCTGATTTCCTGAGCATGCAAGACGCATTACACATATGTATCAACATTAAACTTCTTAACAAATCATAGATGTCAAGGACTGGGCTAGCATTTGATGATTTTAATCGTTTCTGAAATGATAGATATGGCACTTACTCCTGAATTTTTGGTGTTTCACAGCTTGCCTTGAGACAATATATATAATAAACAATTTCTATGCAAAGTCGCTCATCTACTAGCTGGTCTAGTAATTTGCCCCAATATACACCAACTCAACACTTAAGATGCAGTTGTCAGTCTTGATCTCTCTGTTTTTGGTAGCCACCACATTTGCGTAAGTCGTCACAGCACTTTCAATGCTTACCGTGATTGCTTAATATTACATCTTGACAGGTATCCAGTCAGGCAGCAGAATCTGCACCACGATGGCGCTCATACCAATGGTCTTCTGAAGGTCAACACAGGTCCAACAGACTCTGACGGGGTACTTGACGTTTCAGGCCGAGACTTGGATGCATACAAGGATGTTCATGAGCTTGCAGGTCGAGATGAAACTTTGCCAAGAGCAGCTGGAACTGTTACACTTCATGCTGAGGTGAGTACACCAGCTCCATCTGCCACATAGTGCACTTCATCTCTTAATTTCAGATTGAGTTGAGCAAAACTCTGAAGCAAGAACTGAAAGAGTACCTTGAAAACATACCTACAAGTGGGGCTGTGGTCGACTTTGGAGAAAGACAATGGAAACGTTGGCATGGGGACAATATGTCACAGACGACCTCAAAAACTACAAATGGCACATTCCACACCAAGTCATTGACAAATGGATCACAATTTCTCACACAAGTGTCACAGGAGCGTGGCAAGCCGTAAATAAATTATAAGTTGACTGAACAAGAAGATGACAAGACCATTATAGATGCCATGATTGCAGTATTAGAGTGAGACTGCTTGTCTTTAGTTGAATGCGGTGGAATTTCTCATCCATCAACATTTAGCTGAGATTTTGGTCCTGACTATTTAAAGTCTTTTGCGGACCATGCTACATTCCTGTCTATGGTAGAAATTTGTCCGACAACAGTATATCACCTGTAGTTTGTGTGGAATAAGAATATCTAATGGTCTGAGAAGGCAGCCTGTCTTGAAGCTCACTCATTCATGGGATCAGAGTGTCAAGGATATTGACACTTCGTCAGCTCATCCAACTCATACTAACACCAACCAGGAGTTGCAAGATTGGGAGTAAATTGTTGATTGAAATACATCAAGCTCACCTTTTTTGAATTGGACTTGCAGAATCAGTAGACTAGTATCTTAGCTAGAAAGTTATAAAGTTGCTTTTGTAATGGAAGCCTCTCAGAAGAAAGCCGGTCATCCAGGTTCCAAAAACCGCAAGTTGTAAAACTTTTGTCACAATATGTCACACTGCCGGTTGAATTTCTGCTTTAGCACTTGGCCACAATTGATACTTAGCATCAGAGCGGATATCAAACCATGCTGCAATGCGTTTGGTGGACTTTTAATTCCAATCAAAGTGAAATCATTGATTGTCATGCAGAACATGAGTTTATACTCTAACGTCCTCTCAGTTGCATGCAACATCAAAAAATTGAGTACAGACCTTCCTTATGATATGTTACAGCCAGAGCAAAAATGACAACTGAAGATTAAAACCAAGAATTCTCCTAAGCAATCAAGCAATCATGGTACAACAACATGCTCAATTCATGCCAGATTCAAGATCTAGCCTCCATAGGGTAGCCAAAGGATCAAGGGGCTTTGGTCAAGAGGCTCCTTCCCTTTCCTATGCCCCACCTATGGCTACTAGGAGCATTAGAGGTTTCCAGCATATAGCAAGATTCAAATTAAATTTAAATAAATATTCTTTCTTTTTTCTTGCCTTGCCTCTTTGTATAACTATAGACCTTGCCTCTGTAGGGTGAGCAAAGGGGCTAATAATAATCAAATGAGAAGAATAGCTTGAACTAGGATTTATCACTCCTTCCTCCCCTCATCCAGGGTGTCCTAGTCCTTTGGAGACCTTCTCCCCTTCCTATGCCCTAGTAGCCATAGGCAGAGCATAGGAAAGGGAAGGAGGCCATAGGCCTTCTAAGTAAAAGTAAACCATAATTAATGCTAGTATAAACCAATAATATTAAACAAACAAATAATTTTATCTGGACTCAAAAAATTCAAATATTCACTATATTTATTATATGTTGAAAAGAAAATTTATTCAGCAAGAAGTATTATAAATTCTTTTTATGACTACTAGTATTACTATATCTAAGTCTGAGAGGATCAAGAATACAGGCATCCTGATCTCTTGGGAATTTGCATTTTGCAACTCCCATTGATTCTGCAACTCTGTATATATGATATTACTGAATATATCAACTCAAGTTCCAAAAGTCTTGGCTGCAGGCCTTATGACAAACACCTCAATACATTTGTGTTCCATGTAGTCACAGTCTGTCTCAGAAATGTTGGGAGACATAAAGTAAACCTGACCCATCCAGTCAGTGATACTCTCCTATGTCCTGGAACCACCATGGTCAGTAACCATGGGTTAGTTCCAAGATCTAGAATAGATCAAGGTTATTATATGTTGGCTTTGTCTTCAAAGAATGAGCCCACATGACTGGTTATACTGGTATATGATATAAGCACATTGCTTGCCTGGAAGCTGTCTTCAAAGAATGAGCCCACATGATGTGATTGATCAATGATTTCATTAGTAAACATATTGCTTGCATGGGACAATGAGTCCATGATCTGATTAATCAACAATGTAATTAGTAAGCATATTGCTTGCATAGAACCTGTCTTCAAAAAATGAGCCCATGTGATCTTATTGATCAATGAGTGTATATACAAACATTGCTCCGCATCTGTCTTCAAAAAATGAACCCACATGATCTGATTTATTAGCAACTGTACATACAAACACTCTGTCTTCAAAAGATGAACTCACCTGTTATTACTTATTTAGATGCACATCTGTCTTCAAAAAATGAACCCATGTGATCTAATTAATTAGCAACTGTATATACAAACACTCTGTCTTCAAAAAATGGACCCACATAATTTGATTGATCAACCACTCCATGACTGTCTTCAAAAAAATGAGTCCATATGATCTGATTGATCAAATATGAACACTCTGTTTTCAAAAAAAAATATAACATCCTGTCTTCAAAGCACCCTCTAGCCACATAGTCTGCTACTTGTCAACATGGAATAGTCTAATACTCAGCTTTCTGACTATGCTTTGCCTAGAACTGACATTGAAAGAGAAGAATATGTTGAGATAAGAGACAAAAATGGTAAAATGAAGGTCACCTGATTATTTGCCTAACTTTCTAATTTGGCTTTATTCTCAAAACACTACTAACATAGCAGAAATGAGCCCATGTGATCTGATTGATTAAAAACTGTATATACAAATACTGCTCCACATCTGTCTTCAAACAACAAACCCATGTGGTCCAATTTATTAGCAACTGTATTCATAAACACTCTGTCTCTATAAAAAAAAAGAAGGATGTTATTACCTGTATAGATACAGATATGTCAAAAAAATGAACCCACATGTTCTGATTTATCAGTAATTATATATACAAACACTCTGTTTTCAAAAAATGAACTTATTGTATTACTTGTATATACACACATCTGTCAAAAAAATGAACCCATGTGTTTTGATTTATACACATGTACCCTTCTATCAGTCAAGAGGATCATATTTTGGAAGTGAAGGGTGAGTTTTGTGTAGCAAGTGAGAAAGATGAATCACAACACAAAGTGTCAAATTTTGAACCCAGGTAAATTTCCATGATGTTGCAGGGAGATTAACATCAGTAAACCAAAAAGTGCTTGCTGATATTGCTAAAAGAATGGCAGATGGTATGGAAGATAAAAAAACATGCTTTTGTGTGATAAACAATTTGGATGCAGTATCAGAGCATGCTGGATTGTTAGTATTGAAGAAGCACATGTGTAATGAACTTTGGTCATTGGTCATAAGCAAGGGTGCACCTTCCTAGTATATTATATTATCTCCTGCAGACATACAGTGGCTCAAATTTTTTTGAAAAATAACATTAGCATAAAAGATTGGAAGTACTTAAAAATCTGATTACATAATACTATGGCATTGTGGCTACAGATTGATCCTAGGCTTACATAATCCAGATCAAAACTGATGGAGTAATGGCCATTGTAAAATGCAAATTTTGATTACTACAACATGATTATAGAAATGCCCTATATGAGGAAGCATAATGTTATTCTTGACTTTAAGAAAACAAGATAGTGGTGGATGGCAATGCTATTCTTGCAGTGTGGGTAACTGTGGTTAATAGCAATGGACATCTCTATCAACATTGAGCTATGGAGAAGAAGCTGTTAGTCAAGCAGAACTGACTAGACAGTGGCAAGAAAGTACCCACTGTAGAGGATGTTGAGAATGAGGAGCAAGCTCATGTGAGCTTGCCAGCAAATAGTCCAGCACTAATGGTGCTGGAAGATGAGGCTTTAGATTACAAACATACTCTGAAGAGGAAGGAGAACCCCAAGAAGAAGCCCAAGGCAGGTGAAAAGACTGAGGACAAGAGGCCTCAGTGGGACACCTCCTGATATCGTAAATCCACAAGTTGAGTTGGTCTGGAGACATTTGGTGTCCGCTGGACAAAGAATTCTGCTGGAATTGTCATTTCTGAAGGACCCTGTTACCCAGGTAGTTATCACTGGGCTGTTAGATGAGATTGTTATGCTGCAACAGCATAATAAGAACACAATCAAAACATTCATGAATGCCCTGAAGAGGTGGTTAGTGTTGCCAGAGGAGCAGGCTGAGGCAAAGTGCCTCAGAGTCCAGAGCACAGCACGCAAGGAAAGGCTGCAAGAGGTGATAGTTGTGGCTGAGGTGCAAAAGGCACTTCAGCACCAGAAAGAAGCAGGAGAGCTGACTCCAACTCCATCTGACCTGTACAACAAGCTTGTGCAAGTGGATGCCAGCTTACAAGGATTGTCCTTGTCAGCACATGCTCTGGCCCAATCTTCAGGGCCCACAAGACAGGTAGACAAGGTAGTATTGTCAGAGATCACATTCACGAGAGGAGTCCCCACTGGAGCTGATAGCTCCACTATGTTTTTCTTGCCAGTGGTGCAATTTGAAGCACCACTGGATTCTTATATCCCAGTGCCCATGAAGAAGGACACTCAGTCAGAAAATGAGGTAGAGGGCTGGCTACCTACCCTGGTGTCACTTAGACTTGAAGATCCAAGCAATGAGAGCAATGATGGAGAGCAGCTGGCAGATACCCTGTCAGAAGGAGAGACCTCCACTAACCACAGAGTGCAGTTAGCCAAGAACAAGAAGATTGCTGCCCAGAACAAGCATGAGGCTACTAGGCAGTCCAAAGTAGACAAGGACTAGGTGGAGCAGGCCACAGAGAGAATTCCTGATGGCCTCAGAGTGTTTCTCAATGGCATGTCTGTTGAACAATCAAATTGGTTCTATGGTAGTGCATTGGACTGCTATTTCTACTATTCTCAGCTTTCCAAGACTGTATTTGTTGGAGATGAAGCAGTAACCACCATCTATCATGAGGCAGAGAAAGGAACAATGTATTATTTTACCAACACAGAAATTGGTAAAGTAGTACCTTGGAAATTCTCAATGAACCCCCAGGAGTTGCAAAAGCTCAAGGAGCTTTTGCAGAACAAGTTCAAGTCAATTTCGACAAGCAAGGAGGCATACTACCTGCTGCATGTGTTTTAGTGCATCAGTTACAACTTTGATGCCTCTCTCCATGATCATATGATGGCTTTGGTGTGTACACCAGAGTATGACCATATCATGCCTCCCCTTGACCTGTCTGTAAGGGTGACCTCTGGAGGCTATGGCTCAGTCACACAGCTAGCAGAGGGAAATCCAAAGTATATATAGGTAATGCAACCATAACTACTCACTTGGCAGAGGGAAATCCAAAGAGAACAAGTCTAGGGATTCCCTATGCCAGGAGTGACGCTTCCAAGGCTCTAAAAGCATGGGAAGTAACTGTATAACATGACAAAAGCCACAATAAAATTTATAATCTAAAAAAGAAAAATCTCCAAAAATAATCAAAAACTTGGAAATTGCCATTGTCAGAGGTCATGCACATGTCTCATGTGACTTGCTTAGTAATTTGGAGGCTAGCCTTGAGATGACTAAGCCTCTGGAAGCATTGGCTACACTTGTTTGAATGATAACTAAAGAACCAGAGCACCTCAAAAGCTGAGAATAGTACTAATAGATAGTGTTGAAAGAATAAAAGCAGTAAGATAAAAGAGTGACAGCAGAAATAAGGAAATAAATAGAGGAAGAATGAAGGAATAAGGAGTGAAAGAAGGGAGAAGTGAGGAGTCCCCTGATACTGTCCTCCCACCACATGTACTTGGCGGTCATGCCGACCCCCGAGAGTTACTTGTGGTAGAAGGACTGCAATGGGAGGCTATTTTTCACTCTGACTGGCTTTGACTCTGAAGGTACATGCTTTATCTTTGAACTTGACAAGCTAGCACAGAACATTCTGTATTTCTGCCACCTAGGTATGCAGAACTCAGTGCTGGGCATCACAGTAGACTATGTCTACTGCATTTACTGGAGGACAATGATGGGCCATGCCCTTACTTGAGCCCTCTCCTCAGTGGGACAAGCCTGTGGATGCTTTGCAAGGCTGCTTGCCTTGATCATTGCACATCTAGGGCTCTACAAAGAAGCCATTGCCACCTATAATGCTGTGAACCTCAAAACCTGTTCCAACCCATGAGCTGGACAGATGTCCAGCTCACTCTACCAAAGTTTGATGATGCTGTTGCGGTAAACCTCACAGACGCAGATGTACTGCATACATTGATTGCAAACTGCATCCTTGCTAAATGGATTGACTACACCTATACATTTGGCATGGTCTTTCTCAAAACCCATTTCTTTAAGGCAAATGCTTCAATTGACTTGTACCATGAAGTTGACAATGAACGTCATTGTTGACTTGATCAGTATGGCAAGCCCCCCCCCCGATCTTCCAGTGGGATGGCTGGAGAATCCCCTCTGTCAATGACATGATCTGCCTTCACGTGTTACTGGCATGTGAACACTTGCAGGGTCACAATTACGTTAAGCAAAGACTTTACTACCTGATTGGGATGAATCCCAATTGGCATGATTTATGGCATTGGCAGTCTTGTCCTGGGCCACTTCCACCCCCACCTGTGGTCCAACCAACCACAGATCAGGCTCCTGTTGCTTCAACATTGTCAGTACCAGTTGCCTCAACATTGTTGGTTAACGTCGACACCAAGATGAGGATTGACTTAGCAAGCAAGTTGGCATGTCCGCCATCTGCATGAACTTCATGGACATGGACTCTGAGCCATGGAGGTGCTATTTGCCTCCACATTCTGGAAATATTTAATAGTTTTATTTTATTATAATCTATATGGACTACACTGTCCTCCCACATGTAGACTGCTTAGCAGTCTAAAAGGGGGGCATGGTACGACCAGCAGCCATAGAACTTCACTTTATGGCTTTGTTTCAATACTATAATTATTTATATTAAATAATTATATTACATATATATTTTTGTATGACTGCCCTAGGTAAGGCAGCCAATTTTACTGTTATACGTAGTACTAGAATCACATACTGATCTGGTTCTGCTGTGTGACTGTAAGGCCTAGCAATTATCTTGACAATGTTTCACCTTGGGTGTTAAAGAACATTCCTATTGCTTTGGATCTGTAAAATGATCAAACAGAAGATTGAGGCAGGAGTTTATGAGCCCTCCAATTCTTTGTACTAATCTCAGTGGTTTACAGTATTTAAAAAGGATGGGGAAAGCTTGAGGATAGTCCACAGCCTGGAACCTTTGAATAAAGTAACTATTGTTCACTCTGGATTGCCACCAGCAACAGAGGAATTGGCTAGTCACTTTTTAGAGAGAGCCTGTGGAGGAATATTCAACTTGTATGTTGGATATGATGAGAGACTATTGGATGTATGATCAAGGGACTATACTATATTTCAAACACCCTTTGGTGCATTGAGGTTAGTAACTCTCCCAATGGGCTGGACAGATTCAGTACCAATCTTCTATGATGATATAATGTTCATCTTGAAAGATGAGATCCCACATGTGACTTGGCCTTACATTGCTGATGTAGCAGTCAGAGAACCTCCCACTAGGTATGAATTGCCAGATGGAAGTTGTGAAGTTATACCAGAAAACCCTGGCATTAGAAGATTTGTATGGGAACACCTACACAATGTGAATAGAGTGTTACAAAGAATCAAATATGCTGGAGGAACTTTCTCCAGGAAGAAGTTGGTAGTATGTGCCAATGAAATTGTAGTAGTTGGTCACTGATGTTCTTATGAAGGACAAAAAACAGAAAACAAATGATTTGCAATTGTTATGGGCTGGGGTGACTGCAGAGACAAGTCAGAAGTATGCTTGTTCTTAAGGACATGTGGCACTTTCAGAATTTGACTACGGGAGAAGAGCAGTGAGTGGCTATGGCTAAGATGAAAGAGCTATTAGCAGAAGATGCTCCTTTGAAACCAATTAACTATGAGTCAGAAGGGGCTGTAGTGTTATTAGTGGAAACTTCTTGGAGTGGTAGCTCCAGATAATAGACATGACACAAGGTTTCCCATGAAAGCAAGCAGCACTTGTTGAAATTGAACCAACAACCTCTTGGGTATGCACCCCTTTTGATGCTCTAACCACTGAGCTAAAGTGCTGACTTACTTTTAGATCAAGTAGCCTAAGCCTGGGAATGCTGAGCTACTCAATCCAAGGTTCAATCATACTAGTGCACCAGAGGGGCAGTGTATCACCAATGATACAATGCTGTACTAGCACTCAAAGATAAAACATGCACCAGAAGTCAAAATAAACATTTATTTAGAAGGCTGAAAACTGTAAGCCTCCTGGTAGCAGTCTCAACACAGTATATTCCCAAAAAGCACCCCAATAAATACACAGGAGATGCCAGCAGAAGGGCAGGGACCAACTCAAAGTCATAAACTCAATAATAGTCAGTCATTGTAATGGGGAGGGAAAGCATGAGGGCTGGCACAAGCAACAAAATTGGAATCAGATTGTGATGATCTGAATCAGAGAAGAAGATCTGATCCAACAGTTCTCAATTTGGCATGGCTGAAAGGGAAAAAGGAAGAGAAGAATGTCAAAAGAGGCATGGAATGCAGAAAGGGCTAAAAGGGGAAAGAAGGAGCTATGAATAGAAGCTGAATAAAAGGAGAAGAAACAAATGGGGAAGGAAGGGCTAAGAATAGCAGAGAAGAATGATGGCTCTGGAATTGATGGGTAGCACTGAAACAATGTCCAAAAAGGGAAATTGGAATAGCAATTATATCAGAAAAGGCTGAAAAAGTCTGGAACAAAAAGTCATGTGTAGAGGTGGTCTGTGCACTGTAAAAAAGGTATAAATAGTCCAAGTAGGATAGAGAATAGGCAGGCAATTAATAAGCAAAGGCTTGGTGGTTCCCAGGGAGTGAATTATCTAGGCTGGAGTTTGTTGAGAACCCTCTACCTTTTAGGATATTATATATATTCTGGGAAGTAACCTTCTTCAATACATCAAGTTTATTGTCAAGAACCAGTGTGAATTAGAAGTAACTTTCTAAGACTTCAAAAGGAAATCCAAAGTATATTAGAATATGTATAGGTAATACAACCATAACTACTCACATAGCAGAGGGAAATCCAAAGAGAACAAGTCTAGGGATTCCCTATGCCAGGAGTGACACTTCCAAGGCTCTAGAAGTGTGGAAAGCAACTGTACAGCATGACAAAAGCCACAATGAATTTTAAAATCTAAAAAAGGAAAATCTCCGAAAATAACCAAAAACTTTGAAATTGCCATTGCCAGAGATCATGCACATGTCTCATGTGACTTGCTTAGTAATTTGGAGGCTAGCCTAACAATGGCTAAGCCTCTGAAAGCGTTGGCTACACTTGTCTGAATGATAACTAAAGAACTAAAGCACCTCAATGGCTGAGAATAACACTAATAGATAGTATTGAAAGAATAGAAGCAGTAAAGTAAAAGAGTGACAGCAGAAATAAGGAATTAAATAGAGGAAGAATGAAGGAATAAAGAGTGAAAGAAGGGAGAAATGAGGAGTCCCCTGACAGTATCAAGTTTGCTCCATCTGACATCAAGGCCGCAGAGCCTTGATTTGCTTTCTGATATATGTAAGCATGTGCCTCAAGCTCAAGAATTTGCAACTGTATCTACTGGAGGTATACTTTCACCTCAGGCCTGTATTAAATGTATGTGCTTAAGTACATACAATTCTAATCTTGCATGCATCATATCCTTCATAATAGAAGGATACCTCTTCCAGAGCATCATACACTGAACTTGTAAGGTGAACTTAACTTGTCCACCTTCCTTGTCATCAGAAGTCTCATTTTTCCAATGCACTGCTGGAGTTTTTTGCTCAGGGACAGTGATTCCCTGAGGCGTGACATCTTCTTGCTGCTGCTGTATCATCAGAGTAGACTCAGTTGGAACTCTCCAACTGCCTGCCTCCAATCTCTGTGTCTTCTCCAGGAAGTACAACAAAGGTCTGCAATCTTCAGGAGGGCCTTGAACAATACTCCGGGCCTGAAGCATTCTCCCTGGTCTTCCAGGCTGTACATAAGGAGCATTGTCTCTCCCAGTGTTCTGTTCTGGAGTCTCCCAGACTACTCCTGTCCTTGCTGCACTGCTGGGCACAGTAATCGGTTGTGCTTTGCTTCAAAGAGCTCTGCCAGGCATTTTCTGAGGCTGCTAGACAAGTTCCTCTGTTGTAGCCTCAGTAGATTCTAACCTGGGATGAACTGAGTTAGCTAAAGCAGCTAGTAGATATGCTAGCGACTGGTCAATGGTCTCACCATCACACATCAGTTCTAGTTGTTGATTTGGATTTATCCAATCACAATGCTCTACATATATGTTGTTTTGGGTGCATGTGTCAAGAAGTTGATGCACTGTTTGGTGTTTGTTGCAAGATTCTCTGGACTGACAGTCTAGAATCACAATTTGTTGCTCATAGTACTCAAATTGAACCCACAAGGTTCAAAAAAGTGAAACATTGTCAGGTAAATTGCAAAGCCTTACAGTCACACAATAGAACCAGATCGGTATGTGATTCTAGTACTATGATGTATGACAGTGAAATTGGCTGCCTTACATAAGGCAGTCATACAAGAATATGATACTTTAATTAATTTAATAAATAATTATTATTTGATATATACCAATTACTCTATACTTTTAATTAAGGCCGTAGAACAATAATTCTACAGCTAGAAGTCTATTACAACCACTAACTATGGAAGAGTTAATCAGATTGTGTGCTAAAGCTTTAGCCAAGCATGCACAACATGTAGAAGAAATGCAAGAATGGGTTGGCAAAGACAAGCTCTAATGGGCCTTGAAGTTTGCAGAAGAACATAAGAATTCTATTAAAGACTTAAACTTCAAATTTTTAGACTTAGTCTTGGTTAAAAACATAGTAACTGGAAGCTTGTTTAGTGCCAAAATGTTATGCTTCCATGGACCAATGGTCGTAGTTGCTAAAACATGGTGTGGTAATTATATTGTGGCAGAGCTAGATGGTTCAGTTTGACAAGTACAGGTAGCAGCATTCCAGATAATACCTTACAAAGCTCACAAAAAGCTGAAGCTGTTGCAATGCTTAGAGCAATGGGTAAACATAACTTCAGATAAACTAAAAGAACTCTGGGAAGAACTACAAAAGCCCACAGAAACTGCGGTAAAAGACTTGTTGTTTGATTCAATATGGCTACATGAGCTATCCAACTTGGAATTGGGACTATCATTTAATGACCACAAAATTAAAATAGACTAAGTCAGGAACTTCAAAGATTTTTTTTGAAGTTAAAAACTTAGATCATGCAATTTCAGAAGTAATTGCATTAATGAAGGTACTTGACAAGTAAGGAATAAGGGAGTTTATATAAAGAGTGGGGTTTTTACTATGGCCTAGGCTAAGAAGCTAAGGCAAAGGCAACGTTAGTGCTTACACAGCAGCGGCCTCTAGAACCTCCATAGAGTTTTTGGCATCCATTGGTGTGGGATCTTGAAACTCAATGTTGGAATTGTCAAACCCAAGAACAAGAAGAAGGTTCAGGCCTTCTTGGGCTTCACCAACTTCTACCAAAGGTTCATTCAGGATTTCTCACACCATGCCCAGCCCCTCTTTGATCTCACTACTAAGGACACTCCTTGGCACTGGGATGTGGCACAGCAGACTGCCTTTGATGCCCTCAAACAAGCAGTTACTTCAAAGCCTGTTCTCCTATTCCCAGATTATGACTCTCCCTTCCAAGTAGAAGCCGATAGCTCAGATTTTGCTACTGGAGCTGTCCTCTCTCAGCAGTCAAAGGAGGACGGTAAGTGGCATCCTGTGCCTTTCTACTCCAAGAGTCTCAATGCCGTGGAGCGCAATTATGAGATCCATGACAAGGAGATGTTGGCTATCATTTGGTCATTTTAGGAGTGGTGATATTTCCTTGAGGGTGCCAGGCATAAGTTTGAGGTGTGGACTGATCACAAGAACTTAGAGTACTTTTGAACGGCCAAGAAACTTAATCACCGACAGGCTCAATGGTCCTTGTATCTGGCCAACTTTGACTTTTCATTGCACCACAAACCTGGGTGAAGCATGGGCAAGCCAGATGCGCTGTCTAGGCAAGCTGATCATAGTTCTGGAGCTAGTGACAATGACAATATTATACTCTTGAAGCCAGAGCTCTTTGCCATCCACGCTCTAGAGGGTGTAGTTGGCCAGGGAGAAGAAGTAGGCATCCTTCGAGACATCCATCAAGGTAACCGGGAGGGCGCTCAAGAAGATCTGGTAGCCAAGGCTGCTCTGCCCTTGCATGCTCGAGAGAGAACTGAAGTGAAGTCAGTTCACACTGACGAGTGGTCACTGGAGAATGGTCTTCTGGAGCGCATTTATGTACTCAACCTACCTGACCTCCAGAGGCAGATTGTTGAGCAGCATCACAATTCTCGGATTGCAGGCCATCCTGGCAGGTGGAAGACACTGGAATTGGTTTCTCGGAATTACTGGTGGCCTTAAATGTCACAGTATATTGGCTCCTACACCTCTACCTGTGACCTCTGTCTTCGAACTAAACCTCGTCGTCAGCCTCCCATGAGACAACTTCATCCTTTGCCTATTCCAGCTGAGCGTTGGAGCATGGCCTCAGTAGACTTCATTGTTGAGTTACCAGATGCTCATGGATACGATGCAATCATGGTGGCAGTAGATCTCTGCGGCAAGCATGCTCACTTCATTCCAACACACACCACCTGCTCTGCTATGGGTGCTGCTAACCTGTACCGGAAGCATGTCTGGAAACTCCATGGGCTGTCTGATGCCTATGTCTCAGACCATGGACCTCAGTTTGTGGCAGAGTTTATTAGAGAACTGTATCGTCTGCTCCATGTTAAACTCCACACCTCCACTGCCTACCACTCCCAGTCCGATGGCCAGACTGAGCGTGTCAACCAAGAGCTGGAACAGTATCTTTGGCGTTTCTGCAATGAACGACAGGATGACTGGAACAACCTATTATCAGAGGCTGAGTTTCAATACAACAACCACGTACATGCTGCCACTCAGATGTCTCCTTTCCTTCTGGACACTGGTCAACACCCTTGGATGGGATTTGAGCCTTGTGGATGACCTTCAGAGAATGAAGCAATTAACAAGTTCCTAGATCGGATGAAGGCAGCCCAAGAAGAAGCTAAAGCAGCCTTAACTAAGGCAAAGGACAACATGGCCCGCTATTATGATTGTGGACGGACTCCAGCCCCCAAGTACAAGCCTGGAGATCGAGTCTATTTGGATGCCTTGAACATTGCTACCACACGACCTTCTCAGAAGCTCTCTCACCATCGTCTAGGACCCTTTCCTATAGTAAAGCAGGTAGGCCCACTAGCCTATCAACTCAAACTGCCTAGTGGAATGAGCCGACTCTATCCGGTCTTCAATGTAGTAAAATTCTCTCCTGCACCAGATGATCCAATTTCAGGCCAACGTCCACAGCCACCACCATCTCCAGTTCTGATAGACAACCAAGAAGAGTATGAAGTAGAATGGATCCTAGACAGCCGATTCTTCAGAAATAAGCTCCAGTTTAAGGTCAAGTGGAAGGGCTATGGAATTGAAGACATCTCTTGGGAGCCACAAGAAAACGTCCATGCTCCTGTCTTAGTCCAGAAATCCTATCAACAGCACCCCAATGCTCCCCAGGTAATTCTTTCTAAGGTCAACCAGGCCGTCTAGAATTACTTTTACCCAGCACGTTGAGATACCGCACTCTAGAGGGGGGGTGATGTCAGGGGACTCCTCATCTCTCTCCTTTTCTTGTTCTTTATTTCCTTTTCTTATCCTTCTTTTCCTTTTTTGTCTATCTTTTTACCTTTAGTATAGTTCTCCCTTATCTTCTTTTACTGGTTCTGTCCGCTCTAGCTTACCTAATAAGCTGCATGTGACCCAGTAACTACCGAGTTACATGCCCAAGCTGCATGTGATCTGGTAACTACCGAGTCACATGCCATGTTCGAGTTTTTCATTATTTATGTTAAGGTTAGCCACCTTGTTGATCTGTATAGTTGTTTCTCACACTTCTGAAGCCTCAGAAGCGTCAGTCCTGGCATAGGGAATCCTGAGACTTGTTCTCTTTGGATTTCCCTCTGCCAGGTGAGTAATTATTGTAGTGTTACCTATGCATTTTCTAATATACTTTGGATTTCCCTCTGCTAGCTGTGTGACTGAGCCATAGCCTCCAGAGGTCGCTCTTACACTTACCCTTTGGATTGTCCTTGTCCTAGAATGGCCGCGAGTTCCTACAGGCCAATCTAATTGGCTCAAAAGGAACTCTATATTGTATCAAAACCATGGTGTTAGGTGATGTTGATGGACATCTGTCATTCATTGCCTGTAAATTGATGATGAGGTTATGGCATCAAAGGCTAGGACACATCAATCTGCGTACCATCAAAACTATGGTTGACAAGCAACTTGTCTTGGGAGTCAAAATAAAGTTGCCTTGAGAGTTTGATTAATTGTGTAGCGGTTGTGCTCAAGGAAAAGCAATACGACCAGCCTTACCCAAATCCAGCAATACTAAATACAAGAAGAATGAATTGTTAGTCATGGATTTGACTGGACCTATGAGTGTCCCTACCTGGGATGGGTACTTGTATGCGCTCATGGTTGTTGAAGCAAATTGCCGCTTTTCTGTTGGTTGTCTCCTCAAGACCAAGGAAGAGGTCGGAGAAATAGTCCACAATGTCGTGGCTAAATTCGAAAAACAAGGAGGAAAGTTAGTCAAGATAATATGCACCGACAACAGAACAGAGTTTGTAAACTCTGTGATGGAAAGGTTCTGCCTCAAAAATGGTATACAACACAAGACTACTAATCCATATTGCCCTCAACAAAATGGAATAGCTGAATGCACAATTGCCATAATAATGGAAATGGTTAGGTCTATGCTTCATGGAGCCAAGATGGTCTTACAGTATTGGGGTGAAGCTTTCATGTACACCGTGTACATTCAAACTCTTACTCCCACTTCTGCTCTCCAAGGAAAAATTCCGGTCATAGAATGGAATGGAGGTGGACAGAAGCCTGACTTGTCACATCTACAAGTATTCGGCTCTTTAGGATGGGCCCATGTGCCCAAAGAAGTTTGTTGTGGAAAGCTTGAGTCCAGAGCTGTTTGCATGTGTATGTTAGGTTGATGGGCAGACGAAACAAAGGATTATCAACTCAAAGACTTAGAAAACAGAAAACTAATTACCTCTCGCAATGTACAGTTCCACGAGGACAATATGCCCAGTGAACTTGCAAAGATTGAAAGCAATGTGACCCCGTCTCCTATTGAGGACGTCAACAACGTGTTTGACACCACTTGGTATCCCAGTACAGACGCACTTTGTCAGGTATTGATCCCCAGCTCAACATCTGAAGTTGAGGTCATGGACTTACTCAAACCAATGGATTCACCTGAGTCCAACTGCAAGTCTTCAAATGAGTTACAGTATCCATCTTGTCCTACAATGCCTGTTGAATCGACACCTATCCTTGAAACACCTCCTGCACCTCGTAAGTCGAAACATTGGGAGAATCTACCCAAACGTGAACCATCTACTTGTGTGCGACATGCTCCTAAAAGGTATGGTTAAGATGAAGGTGAGGAAAAGTCAGGTCACATAGCTTTCATCGCCACGATCAGTCCATTGTACATTGAAGCTATGAATATGGGCTGTGCAAACAGATGGAAGAAGGCGATAGAAACTGAATATCTTCAATTAGTCAGCAAGAAAGTCTTTGAAGAGGTTGACAAATTATCTAAAGGAAAGAAACCAATAGGAAGCAAAATCATCTCAAAGGAAAAACTTGATGAGAATGGGAACCACGCTAAGTACAAAGCCCACATTGTAGCTCAAGGTTTCTCTCAAGTCCCGGGTATTGATTTTGATGAGACATTTTCCTCAGTAGCAAAATTCACAATGCTTTGAATTTTCCTCATGCTAGCTGCTTTGCTAGATCTTGAGATCCATCAAATTGATGTGATCGGAACCTATTTGGAGGGAAATCTAGACAAGGAAATCTACATGAAGTCACCTGATGGAATAGGTAAATCAAAATATTGGAAATTATTAAAAGCCATATATGGGCTTAAACAAATGGGATGTAAATGGAAAGAGTGTCTCCACTCTGTTCTTGTAAATCGGGTTCAGGCAAACAAGTTCTGATGACTGTCTATACGTGCTCAGGTCTGAAGGCCGCATAGTCTTACTGGTGTTAATCTATGTGGATGACATGGCCATAGCTGGAAAAGACTTTTATGACATCATATCTTTCAAGGATAACTTGTCAAAAGACTTTGACATCACGGATCTTGGTGAACTGCACTATATTTTAGGAATACAGGTGACCCAAGATCAGGCATGCAAGACTATCAGACTAAATCAGAAGTCTTATATCAACTCCATTCTTAGTTGTTTTGGCATGACTTTATGTGCTCCAGTTCTCACCCCGATGGTAACAAATCATAGATTATCCAGTAATCAAAGCCCGTCCACGCCCAAGAAAATCAAATCATACAACGATTATGCTCATGGAATTAATTATCTCTCCCTAGTTGAGTCATTGTTATATGTAACTCAAACTAGGCTGGACATCCAGTTCTCTGTTGGTTTGGTGGCTCAATTTGCCGGAAATCCCGGAATTTCTCATCTGAAAGCTTGCAAAAGGATACTTAGGTATCTTAAAGCCACTTGGAATCTCACACTTGAACTGGGAAACTTGGAGAACCACAAGGTCAAGCTCGTTGGATGGAGCAACGCCAGCTGGGCTCAGGATCAAAGCGACCGAAAGTCAATCAGTGGCTGGTGCTTTGACTTGCATGGAAGCATCATCTCATGGTCTTCAAAGAAGCAAAGCATGGTAGTGACTTTGTCTGTGGAAGCTGAGTACATAGCATCCTCCAACGCTACCCAAGAAGTCGTATGGCTCAGGAACCTTCTCGCTGAGCTTGATTTCCCCCAAACTACTGCAACAACTGTTCACACTGA
This sequence comes from Termitomyces sp. MG148, assembly GCA_003313785.1. Taxonomy (NCBI): domain Eukaryota; kingdom Fungi; phylum Basidiomycota; class Agaricomycetes; order Agaricales; family Lyophyllaceae; genus Termitomyces; species Termitomyces sp. MG148. The sequence goes on from QLOM01000712.1 coordinate 23,763, forward strand.
TAGCACAGGCAGTATTGCCTTGTCAAGAAATCCAGTATCTCATTCACATGCTAAACACATCAACATCCGATACCATTTCATACATGATCATATAGGTTGAGGAACAGTACAGTTGAAGTACGTGTCCACCAATGACATGTTGGCCGATATCTTCACCAAGGCGCTTCCCAAAACAACCTTCGAGATATACCACGAAAAACTTGGTATTCGACATTCTCTGGTTTTGTCGAGTGGGAGTGTTGAGGGAATTGGCGACGAATGACCTCGAATGATGTCAGGACCGTCATATGGTATGTAATACTTTGGAGACTTACCTCACAGTTAGTTCATAGTAGTGTCATTGCTCTGAGACCAGTAGGTAATGTCTCATACAAAATGTGATAAATAGGCCCCTATTTACTGAAGTTCAAACATCTTCCGTGTGTTTGAACTTCAGGTGTGTCTACTCACATTATGTTATTTATGATACTTGATAGACATCTTCCGTGTGTTTGAACTTCAGACTAATTGATTTATTCATTATCTACCACTGCGTAAAATACAGCATGCTTCGTCAATGGACCTAGTGCCTTATCAAAACAAATACGGCGGTCTTGAATCAGCCAGTAGGTCTGTAGGGCCATTAGAAGTCATATGACCTGTTTTTAATGGTGCCCTGAAGTGCGAGAGCCTTGCTGTCAAATACCATTCTCCCTTTCATGGTGTGTCGGACAATCTCTGTATGTAGAGCTTGGGTTCATCTCTTCTCATTCCATCTCTCTTCATCTTACTGTATCACAGTATATAAAGCAAGCTGCGCGTATACCATTCGCCGGGAACCCTTGGTTCAAGTAAGCATCGTTCAATTTTCACTCGGAGACTGTACTGATTTGACAAGGTCTCCTGCTGACGTCTATCAGCCTGGTCATTGCCTTTCACTCGTGCTTGCCGGTAGCAAATCAACAGAAGTGAAAATTGTCAAGGCGTTTACTCCATTCACTAACTCTGTTGCCCTCCTGGTGGATGCACAGACGAGTGGGCGTAGTTTTGGACTTCCCGACCGCTTTGTTCTAAAATTGGCGGACCGTAGAGTCAGTGACTGGAATCTTGAATTCGAAGAGGAATATCAATCAAATATGAGTGAACGTGGAGCATCCTTCAAACTCGGCGACGACGAGGATGAGTTACCATGGATGAAGTTATTTGCCTCATGGGAATGGTTCAATGCCTCACATATCAAGGAATGCAAAGCGTATAGTCGTTTAAAGGAGGCCCAGACCGATGGACTGGTTCCTCGTTTTTTTGGCTCCGCAAAGATCAGCATGATGACGATGGCTCGACATCCATCCCTCAGCCACATCGATGGCCTTCTACTCGAGTATATCCCTGGTCGTTCTATGGCAAGATTTAGGCCCGGTATTGATATCACGTTCGAAGAGGCTGAAATCATCTCTCAGCGGGTCCTGGACCTCGGGCGGCGGCTCCGCCGCTTTGGTGTCACCCACGGCGACGTCCATGTCGGAAATATTATCCTTCGAGAAGAGAATAACTTCCCAGTCTTGATCGATTGGGGTTATGCTTCAGTCGATGTAGCTGATCTCCCTTTGCAAGAACGATGGAATGATACAAATATTCGTGCGGATTTTCACGGAGACATACGCCATTTACTTGAAACTGGAGCTTACTATGAAGGGCCAAACGATGATCCTGTACATCCCACCATCACAGCTGGTGGTATATGGCATCGCTTCAGAAGTCCGATGAGTGATGAGGAACTCGAGCGACTGGGGCAAAAATTTTCTTATGGAATCGCAAATGATATGGTCACATGCTTATCTACTGAAGAAATATCCCTCTTCTATGATGAAGACCCAAGCGTGGATGCCTGTCATGGTTTGAGGTTCAAGGTAAAGAGGGGTATCAAGACTAGAAAAATTGATGATCCCTGTCCGGTGGATTAGAGTTATTAGATATCAGACCACTTTACACCTTTCTGAAGCATGTCATATACTCTTTTGTCAAGCCTATGGAACAATCGGAACAATCTAATGCCACTGCTAATGTTTGTGTCAATAATTGTGAAAGGTGAGGGCTGCCACAATGGAGATAAAATGGTATGAAATGTGCCAACTTATAAGAGAAAATAAGATCAACGCCCTTGCACTCCCAATCACGGCGTGAAACTCAGAACTATGAAATGGGAATATGTTTCCACGCATCCCAGCCACAATCACATCCTCATTATGACCCGATCCCCAAATCCGCATAATATATGCAACTTCCACAGATATTGACTGTATTCTACCTAGATTCTAGATAGGCACATGTATTTGTAATTAGTGACATGCACGCGCGACGTGTCAAATACAATTATAATCAAGTCTCTCGTGGATCAAGGGGGTCACGTGCTCAATTTGTCATATAGGGATGATTAGTTACAGTTTTTCCCCGGTCCTTGAGACAACCGAATAAAGATCTTTGTCGGAATAATTAACTGCTCTTCTAATTGGGGTTTCAATGTCCTAAGCACATGCATAGACTTGTATTTATGCTAACTGTCCACAATGTTGTCTCATTTATGAACATTAATGTATATGATATGATAGAAACTATCTCTCAAAAATCTTGTTATCAGCAAATTTTGAGTCCTTGAGACAACCATCATATCAGAGTGATAGCTTATTTAATTAACCACATAAGGAAAATCTGATCAATGTGATAAAATCTAAACTTTTTCTTCTGTTGATGTTCCATTTTCTTCTGTGCTCAGCAGGTGGTGGTGGTGGTGGTGGGTTGGTGAGTACTGGTGTGGTCCATGAGGATCTTGTAGTCAGAATACCCTGCTGCTGCAGCTTCAGATATGGCTCCTTGGCAGAAGCTGTGGCCCATGTAGAGGTCGGGTTTAAGGTCTGCAAGGATAAGAGCATACCTGATGCTGCAGACAAATGCTATGTAAGAGAGTGGTGTGCCATCTGGTTGCTCAAATAGTGGGGCATCACAGTCATGGGGGAGCTCTTTGAACAGGGCTCTGAGAGCAGCTATGGGGCAAGTGGGGAAGCTAGGAGCTGCAGAGATGGTGATGGTGATGCCCTTCCTGAAGGGGTTGGTTTTAGAGGCTGGAAGGGTTATGCACATGTGGGTGGTGTTGTCAAAGTTGGGAAAGAACACCATGCAGCCTCAGGAAAGGTTAAGGCTGGGGCTGAACTTACTCCCTTTTCCAGCTGTGAACTTGCTGCTGCATAGGAGGTCTGCATAGGCAAGGCAACATGTGGCGTGTATGCCCATGTGACTGGGCATGGTGCCAGGTTTGAGTTGAGCAAAACAGAGAAGTCATAAAGGCCATGTAGGAATGCATAAGAGAGGGGAATTACTTGTGATGTGAATTGTATGAATCTGGTAAGTTCATCCAATTTGCAGTGTGTGCAGGTAGTGCAAGTGGCCCAAGCATCAAGCAGCTCCTTGAGATAATTGAGTTTGTCCCTGGGGAGTCATACCTCCATTGCTACTGAATCCAGCTTGAGTCCAAGAAACTCAATGGATGTGGCAGGGTGTAACATATCTGTTCACATAGAGCTATGGCTCTATATTAATTATATATAATATTAAATATCTTTTATTAATTACATTAAGTTGTCTGGCTGCCTTAAGTAAGGCAGCCAATTTTAGTGAAACCCTAGAACAGAACACCACTCTGTTAGAATCTAATATCCCTCAGATGTTGGAGGCACTAGGAAACACAGTAAGTATATTCCTCAGTCTTGTATAAGTGACTGAGATGCTACCTAGGAAACACAGTAAGTATATTCTAGGATAGCATTAGTTATGCATATGGATATGTAGAGGTTATTTACGCACCCTCAGTCTCATATAAGTGACTGAGGGTTGTTTCTATATCAAGTCTGTATTTATATGTTTGTAAGACAATGGTAGCATTGTTTGTTATGTGTGTGGTGCAATATGAATGGGTGGCCACCAGTGTGATGGGTGGCCATTAGTGTGAAATATGTGAAGAGGTATTGATGCAGTCATGACGTCGTAGTTGATGGTGTTCTAATTGTCAGCATGCTAACACTCCTCCTCACCATTTACCTTGATGTTTTGTTGTTTGTGTCTCCTCCTCATGTGGTTTGTGGCATGGTTATTGAAGCCCAAGGAGGGCGCATAGCCATGTAAACAGGGGAGTTACAAGGGCTTTTGTGAATAGGTCCGCAGCATTGTATTTGGTATTAATGTAACATATGCATATTTTGCCTGCCTGGATGCATTTGCATAGGAAATGGTATTTGATATTGATGTGTTTAATGCGTGCATGTAGCATGGGGTCCTCTGATAAGTTGATGGCAGCATTGTTGTTGCAGAGGATGGGAGTCAGTGTTCCTATTGTGTCATATCCTATCCCTTTTAGCAGGGTGCACAGCCATATACATTCCTGAGCACTCTCAAAGGTGGCCATGTACTCAGCTTTGCAAGATGAGGCGGTGACTGATTTTTGCTTGCGTGCTGCCTATGAGCCCACTTCTGATCCTAGACTTCATGCATAGCCTCCAATGCTGTAATGCATGTTGAGGCAGTTCACCCAATCAGAGTCAGTGATCCCAATGAGGTTGATAGGTTCTGCTTTTCCTCCCAGAGTGAGTTTCACGTCCTGCATGCCTTTGAGGTACCTAACGAGTTGGGTGGCTGCCCTCCAGTGTATACTAGTGTACAAGTTGATGTACTGACTTAGTTGTTGAACTGCATATGCAATATCTGGCCTGGTGAATATGGCAACATAGAGGAAGCAGCCCACAAGGGGCCTGTAGGGAGTCTTAGTGAGAGTGTCAATATCCTCACAGAGCAGGGTGGATCTGTCAACTCTTCACAACTTAAGGCCAGGTTCCATGGGGAGAGAGAGTGGTGTAGCCTTGGATTGTCCAAACTGAGAGACAATTTTGTCAATGAGGGTGGTTTGTGATAGCTTTACTGTGTGATCTTTGCAATTCCACTCAATGGCAATTCCGACAACAAACTTGGGCAGGCCTAAGTCTGATATGGTCTATACGGACCATAGTTGGTCCTTGAACCTTTTGTTTTTGGTTTTGCTGCTTGCAATGGAAAGGAAGTTGTCTACATGAACTGCTGCTATAACCATTCCTGTATTGGTCTTTCTGTAATATATGCATGATTTGCAGGTCAGCCTAGTGAACCCCCAGGACAGCATGTTATTGTTGAGGGTGTGGTTCCATATTTGGCCAGCCTGCTTCATTCTGTAGAGCCCACGTTATAGGCACCAAACCCAATCTTCCTTCTCTGGTTCTTTAAACCCTTTTGGCTGTGTCATGTATTGAATCTCCTCCTCAGGGAAGAGTCCATATAGAAAGGCAGTCTTGATGTCAACTTGTGTTGTGTCCCACCCCTGCGCTGCAGGAAGGTATAATAGTACACACCACGATTCCATGTGTGCAGTCAGTGAGGTTGTTCTTGTATAGTCTTGTCCATAAATCTGTTCATATCCTCCAAATACCAGATGAACCTTAAACCATACTGCTTTTCCATTCTCATCGCATTTCACCTTGAATATTGGTTGGCCCTTCCTGGTCTTGTGTCCAGCTGGCACTTCCTCCCATGGTATCAGCTTGTAGACGCCCATTTCTTTGAGAGATTGTAGTTCCTCATTGTATCCGTCCTCCCATTCTTTTGCATAGGCAGATTCTTGTGCTTCATGCCATGTTTGGGGTTTGTTGCCAAGGTCCATTGCTGTTGGATCACCTAGTGATTCTGCAACAGCTAATAGGTTCTTGATTGCATCTACTGTTGCTAGGTTGGCAATGTCAGGTGCTGGGTTGTCATGTGCCCCTGTTGCTTCAGTATTTGGAGGTGCAGAATCAGCGACAGTGTTGTTGTTCAGGTGTTTTTCAGGTCTTGATGCTTGTAGCCTATTGCCGGTTTTGCGTGACTCCTGGGTAGCTATTTCAACACGGATAAGGGGGAGGGGGGGTTATTGGGTCTTGTCAGGGGACTTCCTTTTCCGG
>QLOM01000713.1:0-16919 GCA_003313785.1 Termitomyces sp. MG148
TGACAACAGGGTTCAAGGATCGTAGAACCTGTAGTTTCCTAGCCACATAGACCACTACTGGTTTGTCTCCTGGGGGTCTACTTTCCAAGTAGGTGGCAACACTATCTTGGTGGACCACTGCTCCAGTGGGCAAGCCAGCTTGTGTCCCATCTGCTATGAAATAGGTGGCAACTGGTAGCTCATTAACATCTACCTGTCTCTCCTTTTCCTCTTCTACTGCATTCTGATTTTGAACAGCTACTTTTGGGACATAATTATCCCCAGACTTTGCTCCTGGCTTAGAGACTAATTTCTCAATCATTGCCTCTTTAAGTCCTGGAGCAATAGCCAGCAGTTCTTTTGTGGTTATAGGCACTATAGTTTCCCATAACTTGTCAATGGTTTTATCCAATTTTCTCCTAGTTCCTTGAAGAGTGCTCTCCATAGTGGCCTGCACTGGTGCTCTTCTATCCTCATTCAGTGCTGGTACCTTTTCAAAAGGTAAGTCCAGTTTTGTTGCAACTCTTGGTGGGATCACCATAGTCAGCTTTTCTTTTAAAGGGTTTTCTGGTGGTCTCTCTGGTAATGAAGGGTCCTTAGGTAGAGATTTCTCTTCCCTTACTACCTTCCTTGAGCCTTCTAAAAATCCTTTTTCTTCTGTCCATCCCCCGGACTGTTGGTACTTCTAGTGTTGACCAACACTGAAAGCAACTCAGTTATTTTATCAAAACCCTTCTCCAGTTCTCCAATTCTATCTGATTCATTATATTGGACTCTTTCTATCATATCGTCACGAGTGTCCCTGGTAGCATTGACATAGGCTGAGTAAGTGGGAGTCTCAGGAGTTTCCTCTGACCACCCAAAATATAAACCTGCCTGTTTGTCATGCAGCTGGACCAGCCTGTTATGAGGCGACACACTTGCTGGCTCTCTTGGCAGAGGAGCTCTGTTAGGCATCCTAGTTCTACCATCTACCAATATTACCCAGCCTTTTTGTACATCTGCTTTGACATGCTCACACTCTGCAATCCTATGTCCAGCTCCCCAACAGTAGAAGCAATAAGTATTGCCACCTGGTGTTGGAAGAATACCTGGGACAGTTCTCTCTACTTATCCTCCACTGTGGTTCTTGGTATTTAGAAAAGCATTCCTCATGTCCATCTGGCCACTTTGTAAGGCTTGCATGGCATTTTGGATACTTCCTACTTGTTTCCCAATTGTCACCATGGAGTCTTGTAGATGAGCCATCTTTTCTTCTACCTCCTCATCTTTTACTCTACTCTCTTCTTTTCTCCTAGGCACTTCTCTGGTACTTCGGACTCCAACACCATCAATAAGGGTAGTCACCACATTGACCACTTCAGACAACTCATATCGATTGTCCTTGTGTCGTTTGCGGTCTGGATCCTTATAATGGCCATGCTTGGTGAAGAGCCTGTCTTCAATGATGTCTGCAAAAGCAGGAGTAAAACACCCTAGGAATTTGTCCACAAGAGACCCATTCCCAACAATGTCTTTTAACTTTTTGGCTTCAGCCCTAAACTTTCTAATGAGAGAATGAATTTCTCCTGTGTCACTTCTGCTCAAACGGGCATGCTCCTTGCATATCCGATCCAGGTTAGCAATGCTACCTGTATCATCCACAGCCTCAGGATAAGATTCTTGGATTTCTTTGACAAAGTCTGTCCAAGTTTTATTATCCTCAAATGAGTCAAAGCCTAGCCACTCTTTTTCAGTTTGAGCATCCACATATTCCAAGATCTTCTTCTTTCTATCTTTGTCTCCAGCAATACCAGCCCCTTTAAACAATGATTCCATCCTTTGCAAGAAACGCCGAACTTCAGAGGGTTCAGTGTATCTAAACTTAGGAGCATCTCTGCTGTCTGGAATTGGCATTTTAACTTTGTTGGTTTGCTCCATTGTCTTAGTTAAATTGGATAACTTAAACTGTGAAGACTCTGATTTTATTGGTTTAGACGTTAACCTCTCAGTCCAAGTTTTTTGATTTCGAAGGACAACATCGGGGTCAGGTAGACTTATGAAAGCGCCTTTGCTAGAGGCACGGGTCTCCCTTGGTTTGGGTGTACTAGTGGTTTTAGCCTTTGGATTATTTTCCTTAGGCGTTTTAGGCCAATACTCTGGTGGTGCGAAACTAATTGTTTCTTTTCAAAGGTTGGACTCCTGACGGAAATCCGAATGAAAGTGTTTTGGTTGTGCAATAAAAGCCCCTCGCGGTGGGCTCCAGATGATGCAAAATTGTACTATTGAGCTGGCTTGGTCAGATTAGTCTGACTTAGTTTACTCAGGACAATTCACTAAGTTCGTAGGGCTTAGTTACATGCGCGCGCACTTTCAATGATTTTTGGCATAGTAATTTTTATTTGATTTTTGAAGTTTTCTGAATTTAACTTAATTCAAATGAAAACTCGGTTGGGCTCAATAATAAAATTATATAAAATAAAACCCGAAGCTAATATTTTGCTCGTAGGCCTAAGTCGTCACGCTCCCTGGGGACACTGAGCCGTGGCAGTAATTGCTTGCCTTTTCCCCTCGAAATCCCCTCTCTTTTTATACCCGTCGTCCCGCGCATGGACCATCCTCGGTACGCGTGTGTTCCCATGTGTAGTGCCAAGCCTGGAACCGGCTACGTGGCTTGGGGCTTGGGTCATGGGCTAGGCTATGCGTTTAGCCAGCTTTTCATCTGCCGATTCCTCCCAAGTCTCTCCCTTCCTATTCTCTATCCATCGTTTGCAGTCGTGGCCGATGTTGTTGCTCTGCGGGGCGGGCTCGTACGTTGGTGTATTACGGTGGAGGGAGGAGGGTAGTGGTTTAGTAGTGCATCGATTTTATTTTGAAGGCTTGATGGCTGCTCTCGGCTGGGTAGCTGAGCGTATAGCCACTGATGTTGGATCTCGTGGCTTGGTCAGCCGTGATCCTTCCCGATCAGCCTTGACAACCTTTCCTTTGCTTGTTCTCGCTGCTGCTGGCTGCACATTTCGTACTTCACGTTGGGATTGGATACGGTCAGAGTAAGTCCTTTGCGCCTACCGTTTTTGGCACGTGGCTTACAGTTTTTGGCCACAGAGGGTATATTGGACTTTTCTCTTACTTTGATTGGTCTCTATTGTGAGACCACCGTATCAATAGCTAGCTTGTTCAACCAGAGCTCGGAAGGAGTCAATGTACTCATCTAAGGTCCACTTTCCCTGTCCATATCAATGGGGGTCTCGAAGAGTAAGGGCTGCCACCTTAGCAGGGTCCAAGGGAAAGAACTCAGTTCGAAACTCCTTCTCAAACTGATCCCAGCTTCCAAAGCTCTCTACTTCTCCAGGACGTCAAAAAACTCGTAGTGCGTATGTCGAAGCTCGTCCAGACTTCATGTAGGAAAGAACCCAGGCAATCTTGAGAGCATCAGAAGGAAAGGCTTCCCCACTGAGCTGAAGGTAGGTGATACATGATTGCAGGAATTGCTCGCCCATGGCTTGGTCACCATTGAATGCATCTGGGAGCGCTGGACGAGGAATATTGGCATGAACAGGGGGAGAGGCCCCAAAGCAAGGGACTGGAGGTGTGTCAGCCCTAATTGGAGGTGCCTGAGGAGAGGTAGGAGTGAGAAAGAGGCGCTCTAAGAGGGCCTGAAGAGACTGAGAGATAGTGTCTGTGGCCTGACATAATCCAGCAAGTTCGGTGGTGTGGAGGGTGAGGGAAGCTTGAGTGGTCTGCACCTGAGTCTCCAGAGCAAGCAAGCAACCCCAGGCATCATCCTGAGGGGCAGAAGCGTCCAAGAGGGGTTCTGAGAGGACTGGTTGGGTCATAGAAGCAACAGAGGGGCAGGGGGTAATCCAGTGGAGGAGTGACCTAAAGAGACAAGAGAGGGCTCAAGCAGGCTAAAGGGGGCTCCCAGACCGAAATGTAGAGACTTGTTCTGCTGTAAGGGCAACCTCTGGAGGCTATGGCTCAGTCACACAGCTGGCAGAGGGAAATCCAAAGTATATATAGGTAATACAACAATAACTACTCACCTGGCAGAGGAAAATCCAAAGAGAACAAGTCTAAGGATTCTCTATGCCAGGACTGATGCTTCTGAGGCTTCAGAAGCATGGGAAACAACTATACAGATCAACAAGATGGCTAACCTTAACCTAAATAGTGAAAAACTTGGACATAGCATGTGACTCGGTAGTTACCGGATCACATGCAGCTTTGGCATATTTACTGGATCACATGCAGCTTATTAGGTAAGCTAGAGCAGACAGAACCAGTAAAAGAAGGTAAGGGGGAACTATACTCAAGGTAAAAAGATAGACAAGAAAGGAAAAGAAGGATAAGAAAAGGAAATAAAGAACAAGAAAAGGAGAGAGATAAGGAGTCCCCTGACAGCATTGTGTTAGAACCTAAGTCCTAATAACCTGATGAGAATATAAGTAAGTTCCTCAGTTGTGTATAAAAGACTTTATTATTATAGTACCTGACAAGAATATAAGTAAGTTCTATAAAGGATGTCGTCAGGATATATAATATGGTATGCGTGTAAGTGACTCACCCTCAGTCGTGTATAAAAGACTGAGGGTTTGTGTATAGTATCATGGTATATATAGTTATTGAGTAAGGGTCAATGTATTTTTTAGACAAAGAATAGTGATATGGTGGCCAGTGGCCACAAGCACATAGAGACATGGTGGCCAGTAGCCATGGACACACAAAGGAAGGTCAAGGTGTCTCTTCAGGATTCCAACACATTGCAGTCAAAATTTGTACAAAAGACTTACAACCAGTTCTGCCTTGTCGCCATCTCTGTCATCATGATTCCAATGCTCCGGTAGCCCACGATATGGGTCCCATTTCCCTTGATGGTCTCCAGCATCTAAACCCCACTGGTAATGCCTCAAAATACCTGCCTGCATTGATACCTCAAACATTTCCTCCTCTAGTCAACACAAGCATTCAGCATCAACATCAACATGGTCCTAATGCGTGTTGAATAAATTGAGGGCGATAGGCAATCAACGCAAAGCTAAGTGTTTGTGTGGATATAACGATGTATTGAGTTCAAACGCACAAGGACTTATTGTCCTTGTCATCTACTTATATACAAATATATCACTGTCCATTTAGTCAACTACTATGTTGTAATAAGTAGCTACGGTGCCTGTTATTGATTAGTAAATGATCAAATGACAGATAAACATATGGTGGCTATATCATGCGATACTCCCTCCGTTCTGCGGGTTTACTAAGACACGCCAGCTTCAACAATGCGGTGCGGTGTTGTTTACCTGCTTGTTCCAGGCCTTTTGGAGTAAGTCAGCTTCATTGATGTCTCGTAAGTCATCCCTGCTTCTTAGAATACTTGCAATGTAGAGTATTTGTGCATGTGCGTTAGCCAGTAGTCCAATCCATTTATGTCGAATTGTGTGATCTTTAGTGATGTTGGATTCAAACCAATTGGCAATCTGTGCTTGCTTGTGGGCTGTTAGACTGCCAGAGTGGGGTATAAATACATTGAGGGTCTTCTTCTCCTGCCAAAGCCAGGTAATAGCTGGGACCACTAAAGGGTCAGCTTGAGCTGGTGATTCAGGGATTCTGCATAATAGATCTTTAGCGTCCTTGAGGGCAAAATCTACGTCATCAGAGAATGGAACAGCACTTGGATTTGCTAAGATATTTTCAGAGGTTTTGGCATCACATGCATGCTGCCACTTTCTGAGCTTTAAGTAGTATGTAAGGCTATGTTTCAGAAGGGACAATCATACAATGCTCACCCTGATTTTATGCTGTTGCATGCGGTCATGCTACAGGGAATCAATTCCTCAACCTCTGTAATTGATCCAGGCACGACTCCAGCTGCTTCAAAATTGCATCCATGCCACCATTTTACTTTGAATATCTGTTGGACTTGTTGAATGATGCAAACAGGATACCAGAAATCACCGTGTTTCACAAGCGCTCCATGACCAGGTCTGTTAAGGATTGAATTATTAGTGGTGAACAAATGATGTAATCATGTTTATGCATACATGATATGCTCTTTGAGGGGTAATGTACTTTTTGTCTGTTGTTCTGCTTTTCTGTACACAAAGATAAGTAAGTATAAGTTTGTAGAAAAGTAGGTTACACACTTTTGCTGAGATACTCTTTGGGCATGCAGTGGCAATACTTGGACAACAGATGTCACAAAAGAATGGTGCCTTTGCTAAATTACTTGCTCAACTATCTTGCTGACAAGCAATGTGTGACCAGCTTTTGCAGTCATCACACTGTACTGCTTTGCCTTCTATTGAATTGTATGTTGGAACGTAACCAGCAGCAATAAGTCAAACGGTGCGACCAACACCTAGATAGATACGTGATTAGCACAAATCCTCAGAACACATAAATGGAACTATATTTGTAGTACCTAGATAGATACGTGATTAGCACAAATCTAAGTATGTGTCAGTATGTATAGTATATAGAGTATGGTGAGTTGCGTACCCTCAGAACATGTAAATGGAACTGAGGGTACGACATCAGCAGGTAGGTATATATATGTGTATTTGTACAAAGCAAAGTGAGTGGCCACAATGGCCCTGAGGTTGTGTCCGTGGTACCCCTTTACCTTGTCACACTTATCACAACCTAACATTGTAAATCCTATTTCCATTGCCTTGAAGTCCACATTGGCAATCCAAGGCAAACTCTGAGTCAGGAAGTGACAAGGAGTCTAAGCTTGATAAAAGCAAAAAAGTTGAAAGAGACTCAGGGTCACTCCAAAGTATGAATGGAGTGGGCTGAGTGGAATTACTGGGTGATGCAAGAAGTGACGAGGGGTTGAAGTTTGAAAAAGATAGAAGAGACATGCAGCGTGGGCCCACAAGTACACTCTCATCTTCAGATTCTGGTCCCTCTGTTATATATTTTTATTATATATATATATTTATTTTTATTTTTTTTTAAATCCTTTATTATGAGCACGAGGTGCATGCACCTATTTTGCTTGGTACTATGGACAAGTACAATAACTACAAGGGCCAGTGAATTCCCTGCCCCTCCGCATACACAGAGAAAGAGCTGGCCAGTGCTTCCCAACGCCGTTTAGACACTGCCTCCCTGTTAGACCTGAAAAGAGCTACTCCAGTGAAATGTCACAGTTGTGAGGTGCTTTTGACGGAAGCCCACTTAGCAGGCAGGGTGGGGGGACAAGCTACTAGGCTGAGGTCCCCACAGGGCAAAGGGGTATATGTGGAGAGCAACTTGATACCGAGTGCCGTTACTAGTTGATGGGATTAATGTAGTGGTAGTAGGGAGTAGGGGTGGGTTGGTATTGGGTATGGGTGGAGGAAAAGGTGGAAGGAGGTGTCAAGGTTGGGGTGTTTGTGGAGACATTAGCAGGTAGAAAATCTTTTGGTTGCAATAATGTAACTGTGAAGGTGCTTCAAACTAATTGGGGAGGATAAGAGAGTGCGTAAGAACTTAGCTTTGCGTTTCAAAGGGCGGGTGAGGTGGACATGCCGTTCATTTTGGTAGTGGGGACATTCAAAGAGAAAGTGTTGGAGGGTTTTGACTGTTATGCCTTGGCAATGAGGGCAGGCAGGCGTTTCAGATCTCTTGATTTGGAATAAGACTTGGTTTAGAGGGATGTGGCCTATTTTGGCTTGCATTAGAAGAGCGGATTGGGTTCTCAACAGATCTTCTATGAGGCGCATTTATCTTGGAGGGGAGGGTTTTGTCAAGAATCCTTATACAGGCTGCCCTGGTGGACTTTTTCCAATGTCTTTTCCAAGTGACCTGGATTGCTGTAAGGTGGGCATGAGGGGAAGCAGGGATGTGGGGAAGGGGCTTAGTGCGTAAGAAAGTTGGAAGGGACTTAGCGTCACTGCTCAGCCCATTGGCAGCCTCCTTAGCTAACTGGTCTGCTCTTTTGTTGGGTTCAAAACCCTGGTGCCCCAGTGCCTAGTGGATTTGGAGGTTGATTACGCCCTTTGAACATGAAGCCCATTTGGTAGCCCCTGGCATTGGCCTGCAACTGGATGCTGTATTACGTAGTTGGTCTTGGGCTCTGTAGAGTGCCTCCACCCCATCATGTATCTTATCAAGAAGGTGGTGGACTGGGTGAGGCTGCTGATTGGAGAGTGCTTGGATAGAGGCTTGGCTGTCACTGCTAATGATAGTTAGCCTCTTGAGTTGTCTGCGTATCTCTTTAAGTAAGTGAAGACCGAGGGAGATTCCCACTACTTCTGCCTCATATACTGTATGTTCCACCCCAGATCCGAGGTGATACCTCAAAGCTGAAGTCTCCTTACTATCTACATATAACACCGCTGATGCCCCCACCCCTCCATTGTATCCCAATCCATCACAGAAAACGGTGGTGGTAGCTTGATCAAAAGTGCGTTCAATGCTTGAGAGTGCTGCATCCTTGGAGTTGGCAATCTTGGTGATGAAAGTGGGCTTATAGCTGGGATGCCAGTAGTGTGACTGAATGAGCTCAATGTTGGCTGGGTCAATTCCTGTGTAAGTAAAGAGGTTATGTATAGGTGAGCGGTGTCTCTGGACTGAGCATTTGGCTGCATGGCAAACAGGCTTATGCAGGGGGTGGGAGGAGGGAAGGGACAAGAGGCGTAGTGCGGCTCTTGTAAGTACTTTGTGGAACAGGAGGTCTACAGGGAGGATGTTAGCATGTACCTCCATCATATCACAGGCTGTAGTGCTTAGCGCTCCCATGATCACTTTTGCAGCTCTGCGTTGTGAAGAGTTCAACACTTGTGTGATTGCAGTCGAACCAGAACATGTGGTATAGGGTCTTGTGGAGTCTGTACCAGTGTACCATACGTCAGCTGCATAGATGAACGCTGGAACTGCGACTGTGTTGTATAGTTGCCGTACTCTGTGCGCTGGCATGCCACCTGATAACCTGGAGAGGCAAGACACCTGGAATGTCCACCATGCGCAGCGTTGGCCTTGACTTTTTGAGCATGGGCCATCCACCAAAGTTGCGGATCAAAGTAGACCCCTAGATATTTGTATGATTGTACCGTGTTCACCTCTTGAATTGTTGGGACACCATTTATGTCGTGCTGTGATAGAGTAAAGTTTGGTGGGGCGAGAAGTTCATCAGTGCAAGCTTGGACAACTCAAAAAGAGACAAATGGAAAGAGGACCAGTCAAGGGCGCCTTGCGGCTAGTGCATCATGTCTCTCAGGATTTTGTGAGTTTTGTGGAATGACTTGGCAACAGCCAGAAGCATGGCATCATCGACAAAGCCAACAGATGCCTCAGATCTACTGCTGGTATTCACTGTAGAGATCAGCGAAGCGTTGTAAAAGGCATAGAAAATCATTGAGAGAGGGCACTCTTGTATGGTTCCATTGTATATGTCCATCCAGTCAGACGTAAAGTCATCAAATTTCAGATGGGTGTGGCGCTTAGTGAGCATTTGCTCTGTGAGTTGTATGATGGCTGACAGAACACGGTGTTCCTTCATGTTGTGGAGAAGTCGGTCTTGCACTGTGTTCGGAAATGCTCCCTGGACATCTAGGAAAAGAGCAGTTGCTACTTTGCCAGCCCGCTATGCATTCTTAATGGTTTGGGTGACAAGATGCATGGTATCAGACATATTTCAACCAGGGTGACTTCCGCAAAACCAGTGTAGTTGATTCAAGCCATTCGGGTGGGTACATGTCCAGTACAAAAACTGCTTTGAATAAAACAAAGAGGTGGTCAATTAGTGTCTCTGAGCATTTCTTGAAGACAATGTTGGGGATTCCGTCTGGGCCAGGAGCCTTCAGGAGTGGGAGGCCAGCAATTGCCTTATTGATGCAGATTTTGGAAAACAGAGGAGTATCAGGGAACTAGTCTCCGGACTGTGTCCAACCCTATTCTGAGCTTAGTCCGACGATATGCCTATTTCTAGCAGATCCAACTGGCCGCTCGGTCCACCCTTTCTCCTTTCATCTTGTAGTAGTCAGCCTTGATGAGTCATATGCCCAGATCTTACTCAGCATTGATTATTGTTAGTCATACTCCTTTACATACTGGAGCCCAATTAGTAAACAGTACTAGTAATAGCACAGCCACCAATGTAGTATATATAGGCAGCCTGTGGGATAGAATATTCCCAGGCTGAACAATAGCAGTGTTCTTCTGGCTTATCCACCGAACCGACCATAAGCTTATCTAGCGCTGTCTGACCCTCCATTAGCTTTGCTTGCCTCTTGCCCAACTCCTGCCTGCCTCTGTGCTTGCTTGACTCTCACTTACCCCTTGCATCGCTGACTCTGTGGAAGGAGTTCTGCAGATGTCAAGCGTTCCTCTTACAAGGAGAGTTGTCTAGGGGTTTGGGGTAAGCACATTGGGGAATGGAGGGGAGGGATGGAGGAGGAGGAAAAAAGAACTCAGCCAGGACTTCTGCCTTCTCAGAATTGAGCATCAGTGTGCGGGAGGACCCTCCAGTGGTTGTCTTCAGATTGGGTATTCTGTTGCAAGAAAGGTTGTTTGGCTTGCAGGTTACGTATTTGTTGGCAAGATATATCTGTCAAGCACTGATTGTTTTGAGCCAATCTTTCCAATAATCTTCCTTGGCCTTCCAAATTGCTTCTGACATCTCCTTAGAAAGACGTGCCGCCTCTTGGTTTGCAGGATGGTCGGGAATATCTTGAAACTTGTAGGCCAGATTGCAAGCATGACGTCTACTTGCTTGCAACCTGGATAGGTTGTTGTTCCACCATCTCTTGAAGAAGGGGCAGGGTTTCTTTGTGGGAACTATCTTATTGTCTGCGATTGTCTCTTGTATTACTTTGGTCAGCATGGACACTTTGGAATAGAATGCACTTTTGGTAGTAATGGGGGTGGCCGGTGAGGTTGAATCAAGGCAATCTTTGAGGGTGGAGTTAAAAAGTGTCCAGTTGGCTGATCTAAAGTCTTTGTATGAGGTCAAGGTGGATTGATTGATGGGTAGTTTGACCTCTGTGATGATAGGGAGATAGTCAGTGATTGATGGACAGAGAGATGCAGAAACATTGCAGATAACAACTGGGTTTTGAGAGGAGTGAGAGCACCAGACATTATCTGGCTTTGTCCACCTGTTGTGCATGGTTTGAAGGGTCAGAAGTCCTGGAGGGAGGACGAGTTCCATGTCCCATGCGTCCAGGAGGTCAAAGAGTGATTGTATATGATCTTTGCCGTCATTGAGGTAACGATTGTTGGGTAGCTCCCACAGTGGGTGGTGTCAGTTCAGGTTGCCGAGCCATAGCATATGGTCTTGCACTGAAGGTCTAGCCTCTGTCGGAAATGCCATTAAGTACACTGCCAATGAAGCTAGAGAGTTGTTGTGTCTGCAGTCATTATAGATGTTGAAGATTGATAGGTAGCCGCTCATGCCCTTGAATCTGATTGCCATGACATCTGTGAAGGGGGCTGTGAGGGTTATGTACGTATCCGTAGATATAAGATTGATTGTGAGCATAAGCTTCTGTCCTGGCGGTGATTTGCTGGGTAGATTACTTGCCAGTAAAGGGAAGCCTTGGTGTTTCTGAGGCGATCTAGGAAGGGCTCCTGCAATGCCAGGATATTCCAGTCCGCCAAGTTTGCAGTATTGATCATAGCAGCCTGAGTTGTGTCAGATTTCCTAAGGTTCTGCTGCTAGATGCAGAGTCTGTGTAGTGCTAGTAGTGAGATTCTATTCATTTACGTAAAGCAGAAGTATGGATCATAGCTTTAGTTTTCCCCCTTAGACTTGATTGGTGCACTGTGAAACCAAAGTCTGTAAGGTTACCCAGTTGGCTGGGAGCCCTGCTGCTCAATAGAGTGAAAAAAGGTTCTTGCTGTGAAGAGGAGTGGGGATCCTGCCACCAGGCCTGAGATGAGGGTTCTGGTTCAGGCTCAGGTTGCTGGGTAGAGGTGTTGGACGGTTTGGCAGGAATTGGAGAGTGGGGGCGTTTGGGAGGAGCAGCAGCCCAAGTTGAGGGGTCGACGGCTGGAAAATATAGCATCTTGTTTTTGGAGAAGCAGGTATCATAGTCTGAGCAGCGTTTGGTGAAAGAAGGGCAGCTATAATCTAAACTTGTGTGAGTAGAGTCGTTGCCACATGACACGCACCTGAGAATGGCTGATGAGCAGGAGTTGGTGGTGTGGGAAGTGCTGGCACAGTGTGCACAGGTTTCATTACCTGAGCAGTTTGCTTGGAAGTGGTCATATTTCTGGCATCTATTGCAGCAGATGGGTTCATGGATGTCTTTCTGGATTGAAACCTGACAGCCACCAATAAATACATGCTCATGGATGGAGTTATTAGTGGTATCAGAGTCATGGCAGGAGATCTTAAGCAAGGCAACCTTTTGTTTAGAGTATCTGAGCGTGGGATGTTTGAGCCAGTGCACTGAAATAATGGAGCCATTGGAGAGCACATTGTCAATCTTGATTGTGCATAGGCAATCAGTGTCTTCTGGGTCAAAGGGGCCAGTGCAGGGGAAAAATTGTGCTATAACATTGAATGACTTAGATACGGTGTCAGCATTACCACCAAACAGGGCCTGAAGTGAGGATCCTTCCTGCCTGAAGTATACACGGAATCTGACAGTAGAGTCAGCAGTATCAAACTCTACAAGGAATGCACTGTTGCTGATCTGTTTCAGGCCTATGGCTTGCGACTTTGAGAGTACTTGTTTTATTTTGCCATCCTCAATAGCTTGGTCTGCTGGGTCTGATTCACCAAGGGATTGGAGGGCGTTGTTGATGTCGTCCCTCATCTTGTGTATGGTTGCCCCTGTTATATTCCCAGAGGTGGAGGACTTATCAGTGTCAATCTGCACTAGTACCATACGGGCATTGCATAGGACCCTTTGTTGGACTCGTCAAAGGTCCTTGTCTTTGAGACCGTGACCAGGAGGGGGTCTGGGTGCTAAGGGGGTTAATGGCAGGCCTGCTGATGCTTTGGCTACTGAAGCCTAGGATCCTGGGTTAGCCGCTGTTATTTGCATTTGTGGAGTCGTGTCGAGAGTAGAGACCACCTTGGTCAGGGTGTCAGCAGTTGACTTGAGAGTAAGGGTGGCCTCAGCCCGAGACGTGTGGTTGGCAGCTAGGAATTCCATGGTGGTGTCAAGTTTTCTTATGATACCTTGGAATCTTTCTAATGTCTTGCTTGCTACTGCTTTGGCTAGGGAGGAGTAGACATGATCAGTGATGTTAGCATCTAGTATGAAGGCAACTGCTAGTGTGGCATTCTTTAGATTCTGGAGCTTAGGTGTTAGGGCTGCAGTGACCAGAATATTAACCATCTTGCTGTAGTCATACGGTTCAGCTTACAGGATCCAGCCTCTAGACTCAAGCCATCTGCAGGCGTCCTGAAGGGATTTGATTGTGCCTGAGTCAACAGACAGGAGAGATTTTAAGTTGGAATGGGTCGGAATTGAGCAGGTATGTTCCGGAGTCCCCAATCTATTGGTGCTGCTTGAACGAGGCCTGGACAACGTCCTTGGAGGTGGAGACATTGTTAACTTGGTTAAGTCAGGAGATAAGAGATTAAGAGGAAGAAGTGAGAGCTAGAAGTCAAGCAGGTAGGCTCTAAAAGAAGGGTAGTTTGCTAGCTAAAATCGTGGAACCGCTAAGACCCTGGAAGGGATGATGGTGGTATGTGATCAAGAAGCTTTCCCTCTGTTATATAGTCAAGAGCTTCAATAGCATTGGCATCTTCATAGATGTATTCAGAGGTGTAATAGTTCAGTGGATTGCATAACAGAATCAATCCTTCTTTGGCATATGAACTATCTCTGGTTTGACATAGGCAATGGAATAGGGTATCTCAAGGGATGTAACCGAGAATGACAAATAGTACTGGGCATGCAATGCAGCTGTTCTCTGTTGGAAAAATGTCCCTTGAGCATGGGCCCTACCATGCAAGCAATAGAACATTTGATGAACTCAAAAGCCTCCAGGAAGAATTGGATTCTGGCCTCCAATATGTGACAGAAGTGATGCATCTGGCTCTAGAATGGCTACTCCTTTATTCTTCTGCCCATTGTATGTGTATATAGACTTTTCAGAAGAAAATTGAGCAATGAAATGATCTTGTGCATCATTGAATAGGGCCACACCAACAAGATCATAGATGAAGTCTTGTGAAGAGCTTGATAAAGGAAGCAAGACATCAGGGAAGTTCTAATACTGGCGTTGAATATCAGAATCAGATAGGGATTGATCCTCAATCTCAATGCGTAGTACAAGTGGAAGTGAGACTACTAGCTTTTCAATATCATATTGAGTTTCTGTGCAGATGTGATTGCCATTGTGAACACGCCAGCATTGATGGTGTGAAATGGGAGACTTTTCAATTGCAAAGAAATTGGTGCAAAAATCCTGAAAGTTGCTCTTATAGGTCATATAGGATAGAAAGTTGATGGTAATGTGTGCAAGGCATTGTGGTGCATCAGTAATTTCAACATGACGTCCTAGACTTTTTTCAGAGCAGCCAGTGCAGTGGTGTAATTCTGCTATGAGTAATTGAAGACAGGAGGAAGCAAGATATGCTTGACCTGCCTCCTTGCTCAAAATATCATTCATCCAGGACTATGTATAATTTTGGAATTGGTAGTAAATCAAATGAGGTTTACAATGAGCATACCGTCAATGGTTCAAATGTGTTGTTCTTATTCACTACTTTTGCATTCTTCAGTGATTTATGAAGGCTGTCATGGGTCTTTGCAATAGAAGCTGTAATCTTTTTAGTATTGGTATTAAGCTCAAGAGCTTGTCAGGTCTGAAATGAATGGTAGAATGCATAAAGGAACAAGTTAGTAGGAAGTCCCTCAAATGCATTAGTAATGTCTTCAAAGATCGGAAGAATGGCATAGTAAAAGAGCTGAAGAGATGTGTCTAGCCAGCATGAATTGGCTTTTCATGGATATCTCTGAGCGCCAAAAACAAATGACACTTTTGCTTTTTTCATTCCACGTCTGTAACGGACTTACAGCCATAGAGCATGGCTCTATGGCTTATTCAGATACATATTATAATTATTATATTAAATAGCAATTATATTATTAATTAAAACTAAAAGTAAATAATTAAATACACATTATAATCTGTATGACTGCCTTAGGTAAGGCAGCCAATTTTACTGTCATACATAGTACTAGAATCGACCACCGATCTGGTTCTGCTGTGTGACCATAAGGCTTTGCAATATTCTTGACAACGTTTCACTTTTTTGAACCTCTTGAGTTCAATTTGAGTACTACAAGTGATTAATTGTGATTCTAGACTGTTAGTCTAGAGAACTTTGCAAATAAAAGCAACCAGTGCATCAATTTCTTGACGCACGCACCCGAAACCACATTTTATATATAATATTGATTGGATGGATCCCAATCAACCAATGGAGCCGACGTGCAATGGTGAGACCATTGACCAGTCATTAGCATATCCAATAGTCATATTGGAAGACCCGGTTCATCCTGGGTTAAAGTCCACTGAGGCTACAATGGAAGAGCCCCTCCAGCAGCCTCAGAAAATGCTAGGAGGAGCTTTGTGAAGCAAAGTGTGATCCACAGCTGCGCCCAGCGGGGCAGCAAAGTCAGGAGTAGTCTGGGAGACCCCAGAACAGAACACCGGGAGAGATAATACTCCCTATATGCAGCTCAGAAGGCCAGGGAGATTGCCTCAGGCCTGGAGTAATGTTCAAGGACCTCCTGAAGATTGTAGACCTTTGTTGTACTTCCTGGAGAAGACACAACAATTGGAGACAGGCAGTTGGAGAGTCCCAACTGAATCTACTCCATTGACACAGTGACAGCAAGGAGATGCTGCGCCTCAGGGAACTACTGTTCCTGAGCAAAAAACTCCTGTAGTGCACTGGGAAGACAAAACTTCCAACAATGAGGAAGGTAGATGCATTGAGTCCACCTTGCAGGTGCAGTGTATGATGCTTTGGAACCGGTATCCTTCCATTACAAAGGATATGACGCGAGCGAGGTTGGGACTGTATGTACTTAAGCACATACAATTAATACAGGCTCGAGGTGAACATGTACCTCCAGTAGATACAATCAAATATATATTCAAATCTTGGAGCTGGAGGCACACACCTACATTTACCAGAAAGCGAATCAAGGCTCAGTGGCCTTGACACCAAACGGCATGAACCTGGTGCTCAATATTCTGGTCAAGGTGGAGCCTGTGCTTTCTCCACATCTAGAGCAAGCAATAAGCAACATATATGCTCCCCAGCAACAGGGGGAGACAGAGGAACAATTTGCAGCAAGATTTGCTGCAGCCCAGCACCAACAGATCTTCAGAGGTCACCAAGGACAACCTCTGTTTACAATTGAATTGGTATCTACCATCCCAGTGGTAAAAAGTCACAATGTGGATGCAGAGGAAGTGACTTCTCTGCAAGTCAAGCATGAGTCAGTGGAGAAACTTTCACTGAATAGCAGAATGCCACTGGCGGAGAAGTTTGCCAAGAGGGTAGCGTATCAGCGGATGTGCAATCAAGACTTGAATTGCCAGGAATACTCCTGGATCAACGATCAGGGTATTGTGTTCAATGGGATAATTCCCATCAACAAAATGCAAAGGCAATATGTCCAAAGGATAGTCCAGCCAGACAGTGGGAGTGGTAACCCTTCCACTGCACCATTGAGTCGGATTCCTGATTGACAGGGATCAGAAGACCAAGGTGGACAAGACGTTCCACCTCACTGGAATGATACAGGAAGACAGTATACAGGTCAGCGATCTGTGTGAGTGTTTTCCATAGTACCTCTTACTGAAGGCAGGAACAAAATGCCTGGACTGACTGAGGCAACGAAGGTGTATAATGAAAATATGCACCAGCGCCTCAGTAGTATTATCAACGATGCTGTAGGTGTAGCTTTATGCCTACCAGAGGGAATAAAATTGTGGAAAGTGGAATCAAAACATATTCACCCATATTGGGGTGAATCCAAGTTCAGTAACTTGGAAAA
>QLOM01000713.1:17011-28756 GCA_003313785.1 Termitomyces sp. MG148
CATGCACCACACACAGCTATCCCTTGCACTACAATCGTGCAAGGCAGCAATGGACGTTCAAGGATGTGATCCTTGAACTATACAACTATGTGAGTGCATCCACTATGCAGGATGCAAGGGAGGTGTTCATTGTGACCTCCTATAATGAGAAGCTTGGAGTTCAAGGTTTCTATGATACCTTGATAGACCATGCACAGAACATGTCCATTTACCCAGACAACCAGGTAATGATAAAGACATTCCTGCATGGGATACCTAATGCAATGAAAGAGTCTCTCATCTGCAACAACGGGCTATTGCCCAAAGTCAATACAGTGGAGGAATTTGTAGTGCATGCATTGTGCTACGAGCAAGCTCACAAAATTGCAAAACACTTTGAGCTGCACTGCTCAAAGATGCGCACAACAAGAAGACTGGAACCTCAGAAGGTAGGCACCTTCTGGGCACATTGAAAGGAGATGATTGGGAATACAAACCCTTGGTTTGTGGTCAGGTCAGCACCAGGCTGGGAGCAACGCTTCCAGAGTGACTGTCCGTTGGATAGACAGGACCAGCCAGTGCAGGACCCTCAGCAAGGGCCACACCAAGAGGGTGATTGCGCAAAGCAGGCTGTTGACGTTGTCAAGACATCAAATGGGCCTCTGAGAATGGGAGCAGGTTGCTCCTTTGTGGCGAACACATGCTTTAAGTGTGGATGCCCTGGACATTACACTAACAAATGCCCAGGTGGTAGTGGAAGGCCAATGGCCAAGCCGCCCACATATATACATGCGCCACACACAGCTATCCCTGATGAGGAAGGGGTAGACTCAGATAACAAGCCTGATGTTGAGGATGATGAGGTGGAGAACCTCAACAACAAAGAGCCAGAGGCTGGGAATGCCTCTGAACAGGAAGAGTTGTCGGACAATGAGTATGTTGAGGTCGACGTCTACAACAATGACTACTATGCCTGGGAGTCGGATTACCTAGCAGCGCACTCAATTGACTGATTGGAGCAGCCAATATGAAGGTGTATAAGGTGCACCTTCAAAAGGCGCTGGAAAAGCTGGCGAGGCCAGCGCTGAAGTGTGAGGACAAAGAGTGCCTCGCGTTGTATGTGGAAGTTAACAGCCACAAGGCATGGACCTTGTGGGACTTGAGCACCACAATGGGGGTGACACCTCAGTTCTGTTAGGTGCACAACGTATATGTGAATGAGCTGAAGGAACCACTGGTCCTTTAGCTGGGCACTGTGGGCAGCCGAGCTGCAGTCTAGTTCGGTACACAGGTGACAATTGCCTGTGTGAGATCAAGGTCCAAGGAATACTTGGACGTAGCGAACTTTGATTGCTACAATGTTATTATAGGTATGCCCTATATGCGGAAGCATAATGTTCTTCTTGATTTCAAGAAGAATGAGATTGTAGTGGATGACAATGCCATCCCCGCTGTATGAGTGACCGTGGATAACGGTGATAGACGACTCCATCAACATTGCGCCATGGAGAAGAAGCTCATGTGAGCTTGCCAGCAGATAGTCCAGCACTGATGGTGCTGGAAAGTGAGGCTTTAGAGTACAAGCGTACTCTGAAGAGGGGGGAAGGCCCCAAGAAAAAGTGTAAAAAGCCAAGTAAGTCTGAGGACAAGAGGCCTCAGCACACGTCAAGCATGGAATGTCAGCCAACGTTGTCAAAAATCAAGGTCAAGGACTTTGTGTCAAACAATGAGTGGGAGGATGAGACGTCCTCCACATGCACAAATAGGTTGATTTGGGACCGACCTGTACCTCATCCCATGTTTGAGTGGGCATTTGATCCACAAATGCCTGCCAAGTGGAATGACTTGGTGGCATTGATGTACGTGTGGAATGGACCACACTGGACACCAGGAGAAGAATGGTATTGTCAAGCTAATGACAACAAAATCTCGCCGCCGAGCAAGATATTCTTTGATGGACTCTCCATGACATCATGAAGAAGCAAGGAAAGTGTGCCCATGCAACTATACACACCGAATGAGAGCAAACTGAGGATTACTGCCCTCAGAGAAAAGTATGCTTGCCTAGTGGCATGAGCAAAGGTAATCAAGCGTCCGTGCAGAGGCGTGGACCAGAAAAGCAAAGGTAAAACCGTGTGTTTTATGGAGGAGGATATCCCAAGCCTGCAGCTACAGTGGCAGCAGGAGTTTACAGATATCTTGAATGGTACCAAGGAGGAACTACCTCCTGAAATTAACCTTATTGACAAGAATAAGGTTTATAAGCATCATCTGCTGCAATGCCTGATGGCGCTGCAACAGCAGCTCCAAGACAAGACCAATTGGTACTTGCAAGCTCAGGGGTGGGAGGCAAGACCAGCCTCTCAAGCTGCACCATTGTTGTGCATCAATGGTACCTTGAGGACTGCATTGGATGCACGCCAATGCAATGACAATACGGTGAAGGATGTAACTCCACTTCCAGATCAGAAAGTGATTTGAGAAGACATGGCACAAGCAAAGTTCAAGTTGAAGATTGACCTGATGGATGTGTACAAACAAGTGAGAATTTGCTTGTTTGACATTCCAAAGATAGTGTTCTTGTCAATCATGGAAACATACATCAGTAACATAATGCAGATAGGAGACTGCAATGCTCCTGCAACATTCCAGAGGTTGATGACCTCTATCTTTTGAGATCATTGGAAGATTTGTCCACATATACCTGGACTATATTCCAATTCCATTGAGGAACACAAAGAGCATCTTTGTGTCTATTTTGAGCAATTGAGGTCCAATTTGCTGTACCTCAAATGGAAGAAATGTGAGTTGTATGCCAAGACAGTGGATTGTCTAGGACACAAGATTGACCAGAATTGTAAGGGCAACCTCTGGAGGCTATGGCTCAGTCACACAGCTGGCAGAGGGAAATCCAAAGTATATATAGGTAATACAACCATAACTACTCACCTAGCAGAGGGAAATCCAAAGAGAACAAGTCTAGGGATTCCCTATGCCAGGAGTAACGCTTCCAAGGCTCCAGAAGCATGGGAAGTAACTGTATAGCATGACAAAAGCCACAATAAAATTTATAATCTAAAAAAGGAAAATCTCTGAAAATAATCAAAAACTCGGAAATTGCCATTGCCAGAGGTCATGCACATATCTCATGTGACTTGCTTAGTAATTTGGAGGCTAGCCTTGAGATGACTAAGCCTCTGGATGCTTACTAAGCCTCTAGAAGCGTTGGCTACACTTGTTTGAATGATAACTAAAGAACCAGAGCACCTCAAGGGCTGAGAATAGTACTAATAGATAGTGTTGAAAGAATAGAAGCAGTAAGGTAAAAGAGTGACAGCAGAAATAAGGAAATAAATAGAGGAAGAATGAAGGAATAAGGAGTGAAAGAAGGGAGAAATGAGGAGTCCCCTGACATCACCCCCCCTCTAGAGTGCGGCGTCTTGACATGCTGGGTAGAAGTAATCTTGGACAGCCTGGTCAACCTTGGAAAGGGAGTAGATGCTTCTGATTGCCCAGGGAGCATTGGGGTGCTGTTGGTAGAATTCCCAGACCAAGACAGGATCATGGATGTTTTCTTGTGGCTCCCAAGAGATGTCTTCAATTCCATAGCCCTTCCACTTGACCTTGAACTGAAGCTTATTTCTGAAGAGTCAGCTGTCTAGGATCCATTCCACTTCATACTCTTCTTTCTTGTCTACCAGAACTGGAGGTGGTGGTGGCTGTGGATGTTGGCCTAGAATTGGATCATCTGGTGCAGGAGAGAGCTTTACTACATTGAAGACCGGATGGAGTTGGCTCATTCCACTAGGCAGTTTGAGTCAATAGGCTAGTGGGCCTACCTGCTTTACTATAGGAAAGGGTCCTAGACAACAATGAGAGAGCTTCTGAGAAGGTCAAGTAGTAGCGATATCAGAGGCATCCAAATAGACTTGATCTCCAGGCTTATACTTGGGGGCTGGAGTTCGTCCACGATCATAATAGTGGGCCATGTCGTCCTTTGCCTTAGTTAAGGCTGCCTTAGCTTCCTCTTGGGCTGCCTTCATCCGATCTAGAAACTCGTTAACAGCTTCATTCTCTGAAGGTCATCCACGAGGCTCAAATCTCATCCAAGGGTGTCAACCGGTGTCCAGAAGGAAAGGAGACATCTGAGTAGCAGCATGTACATGGTTGTTGTATTGAAACTCAGCCTCTGGTAATAGGTCATCCCAGTCATCCTGTTGTTCATTGCAGAAAAGCTGAAGATACTGTTCCAACTCTTGGTTGACATGTTCAGTCTAGCCATTGGACTAGGGGTAGTAGGCAGTGGAGGTGTGGAGTTTAACATGGAGCAGACAATACAGTTCTCTAGTAAACTCTGCCACAAACTGAGGTCCACGGTCTGAGACGTAGGCATCGGACAGCCCATGGAGTTTCCAGATGTGCTTCTGGTACAGGTTAGCAACACCCATAGCAGAGCAGGTGGTGTGTGTTGGAATGAAGTGAGCACGCTTGCTACAGAGATCTACTACTACCATGATTGCATCGTATCCATGAGCATCTGGTAACTCAACAATGAAGTCTACTGAAGCCACGCTCCAACGCTCAGCTGGAATAGGCAAAGGATGAAGTTGTCTCATGGAAGGCTGACAACAAGGTTTAGTTCAAAGGCAGAGGTCACAGGTGGAGGTGTAAGAGCCAATATACCGTGACATTTGAGGCCACCAGTAATTCTGAGAAACCAGTTCCAGTGTCTTCCACCTGCCAGAATGGCCTGCAATCCAAGAATTGTGATGCTGCTTGACAATCCGCCTCTGGAGGTCAGGTAGGTTGGGTACATAAATACGCCCCTGGAAGGTGAGAAGACCATTCTCCAAAGACCACTTGTCAGTGCGAACTGACTTCACTCCAGCTCTCTTCCACGTATGCAGGGCCAGAGCAGCCTTGGCTACCAAGTCTTCTTGAGCGCCCTCTTGGTTATCTCGGCAGATGTCTTGAAGGATGCTTGCTTCTTCTCTCTGGCCAACTAAACCTTCTAGAGCACAGATAGCAAAGAGCTCTGGCTTTAGAAGTACAATATTGTCATTGTCACTAGCTCCAGAACCATGATCAGCTTGCCTAGAAAGCACATCTGGCTTGCCCATGCTTTGCCCAGGTTTGTGGTGCAATGAAAAGTCAAAGTTGGCCAGATACAAGAACCATCGAGCCTGTTGGCGGTTAAGTTTCTTGGCTGTCCAAAAGTACTCTAAGTTCTTGTGATCAGTCCACACCTCAAACTTATGCCTGGCACCCTCAAGGAAATGTCGCCACTCCTCAAATGACCAAATGATAGCCAACATCTCCTTGTCATGGATCTCATAATTGCGCTCCATGGCATTGAGACTCTTGGAGTAGAAAGCCCCAGGATGCCACTTACCATCCTCCTTTGACTGCTGAGAGAGGACAGCTCCAGTAGCAAAATCTGAGCTATCAGCTTCTACCCAGAAGAGAGAGTCATCATCTGGGAATAGGAGGACAAGCTTTGAAGTGACTGCCTGTTTGAGGGCATCAAAGGCAGTCTGCTGTGCCACATCCCAGTGCCAAGGAGTGTTCTTAGTGGTGAGATCAAAGAGGGGCCAGGCATGGTGTGAGAAATCCTGAATGAACCTCCAGTAGAAGTTGGTGAAGCCCAGGAAGGCCTGAACCTCCTTCTTGTTCTTGGGCTCTAGCCACTCTGCCACACCAGCCACTTTGACTGGGGGTCCATCTCAGCCATTCCATGGGAAATGATCAGTCCAAGGTATTCAACTTTGGTCTGCTCAAATTCACATTTCTCTGGCTTGAGATAGAGCTGGTGTTGGTGGAGACGTTCCAGCACAATGCATGTAATCTGACAATGCTTCCTTAAAGTCTTGGTATAGATGAGGATATCATCAAGATATACACACACAACACCCTCCGCTATAAGGTCTCGGAAGATGTTGTTCATCATGGTCTGGAAGGTGGCTGGGCTATTAGTAAGGCCAAAGAACATCACCAGAGGTTCAAAGAGTCCGCAATTTGTTTGGAACGCTGCCTTCCACTCATCACCTTCTTTGATGCGCACATTGTTGTAGCCCCAGTGGACATCCAACTTGGTGAAATAGCACGCACTTTGGAGGTTGTTGACAAGCTCTGAAATGAGTGGTAAGAAGTAGCGATTCTTCACAGTCATTGCATTCAAAACTCGATAGTCTTGAACCAGACATAGAGAACCATCCTTCTTCTTAATAAAGAAGACTGGAGAGGCCATTGGGGACTTTGAGGGACGGATGCGACCAGAATCTAAATTCTCCTGCAAAAAGGCATCAAGCTCATCCTGTTCTCGAGGAGAGAGAGGATAGACCTTGCAGCTGGAGGGCTCAGCATTGGGTGTAAGCTCAATAGCATGGTCCCACTGCTTGTGCTCTGGCAGGGAGTCAAATGATGCCTTAGAGAAAACGTCCTCAAAGTCTTGCAGGTGATGAGGAACTGCATCCTGGAACGACTTAAGAGCAGAGTTAGTGGCAAAAGCCTGAGCTAGCCGCTGAGAAGTAGTTTGGCTGGCTCTAATCTTTGCCACCGTTGGGGGAGGTCGTAAAGTAGTTGCATAAATCCTGTCACCTGTTTCAATGGCCTTGTCTGGGGACTCTGAGTCAGGAGCACACACAAATTCACCCTCACATCCATCTTCCATTTGGGCTTCACTCACTACACCTCAAACGTCCTCATAGAGGGCCTCTCTATAAGGGAATGCCAAGGGAGGAGGATCCAGTAGGTCAAGGTCTGCAAAGAGGAGGTGTCCAACTCGGCAAGCACGTATAGCAGCACGCTCATAGACTGAGGCTCTATGCTCCTCTCTAATCTCCTTGGCACATGTAGAACACCGTTGAGGGCAGTGGCTCATACTCACTTCACCCTTGGCCCAGTCAATTTCAGAGTTGTGGTCACGTAGCCAGGAGAATCCAAGTATCATGTCCTGCTTCCCTAGGCTGGTGACCGCAAAGACAGCATGCTCAGAATGAGTCTGGTAACAAAGGACTAAATCCACCACCGAGCGGATGGATCCAGCTTTGTTGAGTGTCCCATCAATGTTATAGACTGGAATGGGACAAGAGAGAGGCCGAGTAGTGAGTTGGTGTTGTTCTACATAGTGAGTATCAAGGAAGAGTCCAGTGGCACCACCCTTCAGAAGAGCTATGACGCTCCAAGTCTGCTGAGTGTCAGTTGTCTCAATCTCCACATTTAGACACAAAGAGTTAGGAGAAGGAGTGGAGGCAACAACATAGCGGTGAGGGAGGCGTCGTTCCCAAGCTGGGACACGTGGTTGTTGGACAGAAGGAGGAGGAGAAGAGGTCTCAGCTGAGGCTTTAACCAAGGGGGTATTTTGTACGTTGGAGAGGGTGCTTACAGTTTCAGCCAGAGAATCATTGACAGGGGGCAATATATTGGAAGATTCTACTGGTAGGCATGCAAACTGATTAGCGCCAGGCGGCGGAAGCGTACAACTCATCCGTTGCCCTACTGAAAACCCTCCTCTGTAGAACCTAAGGACTCATCCAAAGGTTCCACTACAGCCTCCACAGAACCTACAGACTTATCCAAAGGTTCTGCTTTGATCTGTGCATCTGGGGAAGGGTTTCCCTGGGCATCTCTGGCAGCCAGGAGCTGGAGAAGGAGCTCTTCCTGCTCTACAGCTAAGAGATAGCGCACCTCCAACCCCTGAGGGCAATATCGAGCGAAGTGACCAGGCTTTCCACAGCAACAACAGAGGAGAGGGAGAGAGGAGCGTTGACGAGAGGCATCAACATCCATGGGAACTCTCAGAGGAAGAGGACGTGTGGCAGGTACCTGGGGCTGGAGCACGAAATGGAAAGGAATGGGAGATGGGAGGACAAGCAGGTAAAGGCACATGCAAGGTGGAGCAAGAGGTAGTTCCTTGGTGGAGCTCACGCCTTAACTCCATGAGCTGTCACTGGTCACGTGCTACCTGATACCAAGACTCAATATGCACGTTGTCAGGTTGTCCTTTGGCCATGCTCTCAATCCGATCTATGAGAGAGGGGAGGAGGCCATCTCGGAAGGTGAGACAGAGCTGAAGACCGTCTGGATAGCCGGCCTGTTCAACCAGAGCTTAGAAGGAGTCAATGTACTCATCTAAGGTCCGCTTTCCCTGTCCGTATCAATGAGGGTCCCAGAGAGTAAGGGCTGCTACCTTAGCAGGGTCCAAGGGAAAGAACTCAGTCCAAAACTCCTTCTCAAACTGATCCCAGCTTCCAAAGCTCTTTACTCCTCCAAGACGTCAAAAAACTCGTAGCGCATATGTTGAAGCTTGTCCAGACTTCATGTAGGAAAGGACCTAGGCAATTTTGAGAGCATCAGAAGGAAAGGCTTCACCACTGAGCTACAGATAGGTGATACATGACTGTAGAAATCGCTCACCCATGGTTCGGTCACCATTGAATGCATCTGGGAGTGCTGGACGAGGAATATTGGCATGAACAGGGGGGAAGGCCCCAGAGCGAGGGACTGGAGGGGTGTCAGCCCTAACTGGAGGTGCCTGGGGAGGGGTAGGAGGGAGAGGGAGGCGCTCTAAGAGGGCCTGAAGGGAATGAGAGATAGTGTCTGTGGCCTGACATAACTCAGCAAGTTCGGTGGTGTAAAGGGTGAGGGAAGCTTGAGTGGTCTGCACCTGAGTCTCAAGAGCAAGCAAGCGACCCCAGGCATCATCCTGAGGGGCAGAAGCGTCCAAGGGAGCACCTGAGGGAGCTGGTTGGGTCATAGAAGCAACAGAGAAGCAGAGGTAATCCAGTAGGGGAGTGACCTAAGAGGGCAAGAGAGGGCTCAAGCAGGCTAAAGGAGGCTCCCAGATCAAAATGTAGAGACTTGTTCTGCTGTAAGGGTGACCTCTGGAGGCTATGGCTCAGTCACACAGCTGGCAGAGGGAAATCCAAAGTATATTTAGGTAATACAACCATAACTACTCACCTGGCAGAGGGAAATCCAAAGAGAACAAGTCTAGGGATTTCCTATGCCAGGAGTGACGCTTCCAAGGCTCCAGAACCGTGGGAAGTAACTATATAGCATGACAAAAGCCACAATAAAATTTATAATCTAAAAAAGGAAAATCTCCGAAAATAATCAAAAACTCGGAAATTGCCATTGCCAGAGGTCATGCACATGTCTCATGTGACTTGCTTAGTAATTTGGAGGCTAGCCTTGAGATGACTAAGCCTCTGGATGCTTACTAAGCCTCTAGAAGCGTTGGCTACACTTGTTTGAATGATAACTAAAGAACCAGAGCACCTCAAGGGCTGAGAATAGTACTAATAGATAGTGTTGAAAGAATAGAAGCAGTAAAGTAAAAGAGTGACAGCAGAAATAAGGAAATAAATAGAGGAAAAATGAAGGAATAAGGAGTGAAAGAAGGGAGAAATGAGGAGTCCTCTGACAAGGATAAGATTGACTGCATATGCAAATGGCATGTGCCACAGACCTATAACGATGTCCAATGGTTTGTTGGACTAGTGAACTATATTGGCAATTGCTTGCCTGATATAATGGCATATACTGGACCATTAATGTCCATTACCCAG
Source organism: Termitomyces sp. MG148 (assembly GCA_003313785.1). Classification (NCBI taxonomy): domain Eukaryota; kingdom Fungi; phylum Basidiomycota; class Agaricomycetes; order Agaricales; family Lyophyllaceae; genus Termitomyces; species Termitomyces sp. MG148. Next base: position 26,560 of record QLOM01000713.1, read on the forward strand.
AACAGGGCTCCATTCATATGGAGACCCATACACCAACAGTGCTTGGAGATGATCAAACAGATCTGCTTGAAGATGCCAGTGATTTGGCCCATAGATCCTAGGTGTGATGAGCCGATTTAGCTCATCTGTGATGCATTGAAGACCGGAGTCAGTGCAATGTATGGCCAAGGAAGTTCCTGGCAGAATTGCAGACCTGCCAGCTTCATGTCAAGAAAATTCACCTTGGCGCAGCAGAACTACACCATCCATAAGCTAGAGACGCTGGCGATACTTGAGGCACTCCTCAAGTGGGAAGACAAGTTGATGAGATACAAGATCCACATCATAACTGACCATAAAGCACTTGAGTTCTTCAAGACCCAAGCAACTTTGTCCTCTTGGCAACGCCAGTGGATTGATTACATGTCACGATATAACTTTGACATCATGTATGTCAAAAGTGAACTGAATAAAGTTGCTGACTGTCTCTCGAGGTACTTCGAGAGCGATAAAATCAGTGAACATCATGACACGCACAAGTACGTCAATGCAGACATTTGCATTGATCCACAGGGCAATGATCTACCGTATCATTGCTACAAGAAGGTAGAGGAGCATGTGGTAGAGCTCCAGGCCATGCAAGCAAACAAACTTTGGCAAAGTTGATGCTTGCAAGAATGGCACAAAGCCTGAGACATTGAAGCTGAGCAACTGAGGCAGGCTCAGCCCAAGACAATGGAAAGGTCGAAGTCTGACGCAGAAACTGGTGGTTGTGGACCGTCTGGCCAAGACATTACACTTACCAATGCGTTGATGCCAGTGGGAGAGTATCCTGACTCTCCTGTACTTCAGGACAATGAGTTCCTATGTGCTGTACATAGGAAATACCACCAGGACTCGTTCTTTGCTGAGATTCAGCAAAATGCAGTAGCTCACTCATGATTCAGCGTGGATGAGGACAGACTGATCCGTATCTTGAACGTTCAAGAGCGTAGAGTGGTATGCTTACTACGCGACCAAACTCTCATTACACAGATTGTGACGCAAGCTCACAAGAGCATTAGTCATTTTGGTACCAACAAGACTCTGGAATACCTGAGGCAGTGGTATTGGTGGTCTCAGATGCAGTCGGAAATAACAAAGTTCTGTCAGACCTGTGAGGCCTGCCAGCGTTCAAAGACAAGCAATCAGAAACCTGCAGAGAAGCTACATTCCCTGCCTGTCCCGACAAAACCTTGGGACTCCATTGGAATGGACTTTGTCGGTCCATTCCCCGAATCCAAAGGTTACAACTACTTTTGGGTGGTAATCTGTTCCATGACAAGTATGGTGCATCTGATACCAGTGCACATGACTGTTACCACATCAGAATTATTGTGGATATACTTGCAAGAGATCGTAAGGCTGCACAGCCTTCCAAGTTCCATTATGAGTGATAGAGATGCAAAGTTTACATCTCACTGGTGGCAGGAGCTTCATAAGCTCTTGGGAGCTAAGCTACTCATGTCAACGTCATTCCATCCACAGACAGATGAACAGATGTAACGTGCAAATTGCAGTATTGCGCAGATCTTGTCAGGGGACTTCCTTTTCCGGCCATCCCGGAGATCTCCGGGACCCTCCGGACTTCCTTTTCCGGCCATTTCCTTTTCGGGCCATCCCGGAGGTCTCTGGGACGCTCCCTTGCAGTCGTCGGACTTCTCCGAGATGTTGTACAGTCGTTCTCACGCCCCCGCCCCCGCACTGATGCGCCCGCCGTGGCAGAGGAATCCTTAGACTTGTTCTCTTCGGATTTCCCTCTGCCAGGTGATTAGTTACTTCCCTGTAATATGTACTGTCTCTAATACACTTCGGATTTCCCTCTGCCAGTTGTGTGACTTAGCCGCAACCTCCGGAGGTCGCCCTTACAGCAGAACAAGTCTCCTAATTCTGGTCTGGTAGCCCCCTATAGCCGCCAAACACCTCTTGGCTCCTATTCGTCGCTCCCCCACCAGTTTTAAGCACTGCCTTGTCTATGTCTCAGCCCGCCGCTCCAGAAGCGCTCCCGGACGCTGCCGCCTCCGGCGAGGAAGCCTGGACCCGCCTGCTCCACCTAGAAACGCAGGTGCAACTCACCCAAGCCTCCCTTACCCAGCACTCCGCCGAACTCACCCACCTCCGACAAACCACCGACACCATCTCCGACTCTCTACGTACCCTCCTTGAACGCCTCGCCCCG
>QLOM01000717.1:0-20389 GCA_003313785.1 Termitomyces sp. MG148
TATAGACCTCAACCTACTGGATCCTCCTCCCTTGGCGTTTCCTCATAGAGAGGCCCTCTATGAGGACGTTCAAGGTGTAGTAAGTGAAGCCCAGATGAAAAATGGATGTGGGGGTGAATTTGTGTGTGCTCCTGACTCAGAGTCCCCAGACAAGGCCATTAAAACAGGTGACAGGATTTATGCAACTACTTTACAATTTCCCCCAACGGTGGCAGAGATTAGAGCCAGCCAAACTACTTCCCAGCGGCTAGCTCAGACTTTTGCCACTAACTCTGCTCCTAAGTCATTCCGGAATGCAGTTTCTTATCACCTGCACGACTTTGAGGACATTTTCTTCAAGGCATCATTTGACTCCTTACCAGAGCGCAAGCAGTGGGACCATGCTATTGAGCTCACACCCAATGCTGAGCCCTCTAGCTGCAAAGTCTATCCTCTCTCCTCCCGAGAACAGGATGAGCTTGATGCCTTCTTGCAGGAGAATTTAGATTCTGGTCGCATCCGTCCCTCAAAGTCCCCAATGGCCTCCCCAGTCTTCTTTATTAAGAAGAAAGATGGTTCTCTACGTTTGGTTCAAGACTATCGAGTTTTGAATGCGATGACTGTGAAGAATCGCTACCCCTTACCACTTATTTCAGAACTCGTCAACAACCTCTGAGGTGCACGCTATTTCACCAAGTTGGATGTTTGCTAGGGCTACAACAATGTGCGCATCAAAGAAGGTGATGAGTGGAAGGCAGCATTCCGAACAAATTGCGGACTCTTTGAACCTCTGGTGATGTTCTTTGGCCTCACTAATAGCCTGGCCACCTTCCAGACCATGATGAACAACATTTTCTGAGACCTCATAGCGGAAGGTGTTGTGTGTGTATATCTTGATGATATCCTCATCTATACCAAGACTTTAGAGGAGCATCGTCAGATTACACGCATCGTGCTGGAGCGTCTCCGCCAACACCAGCTCTATCTCAAGCCAGAGAAGTATGAATTTGAGCAGACCAAGATTGAATACCTTGGACTGATCATTTCTCATGGAATGGCTGAGATGGACCCAGTCAAAGTGGCTGGTGTGGCAGAGTGGCCAGAGCCCAAGAACAAGAAGGAGGTTCAGGCCTTCCTGGGCTTCACCAACTTCTACCGGAGGTTCATTCAAGACTTCTCACACCATGCCTGGCCCCTCTTTGATCTCACCACTAAGGACACTCCTTGGCACTAGGATGTGGCACAGCAGACTGCCTTTGATGCCCTCAAACAGGCGGTCACTTCAAAGCCTGTCCTCCTATTCCTAGATGATGTCAGGGGACTTCCTTTTCCGGCCATCCCGGAGATCTCCGGGACCCTCCGGACTTCCTTTTCCGGCCATTTCCTTTTCGGGCCATCCCGGAGGTCTCCGGGATGCTCCCTTGCCATCGTCGGACTTCTCCGAGATGTTGTACAGTCGTTCTCACGCCCCCGCCCCCGCACTGATGCGCCCCGCCGTGGCAGAGGAATCCTTAGACTTGTTCTCTTTGGATTTCCCTCTGCCAGGTGATTAGTTACTTCCCTGTAATATGTACTGTCTCTAATACACTTCGGATTTCCCTCTGCCAGTTGTGTGACTTAGCCGCAACCTCCGGAGGTCGCCCTTACAGATGACGACTCTCCCTTCTGGATGGAAGCCGATAGCTCAGATTTTGCTACTGGAGCCGTCCTCTCTCAGCAGTCAAAAGATGATGGTAAGTGGCATCCTGTGGCTTTCTACTCCAAGAGTCTCAATGCCGTGGAGCGCAATTATGAGATCTATGACAAGGAGATGTTGGCTATCATTCAGTCATTTGAGGAGTGGCGACATTTCTTTGAGGGTGCCAGGCATAAGTTTGAGGTGTGGACTGATCACAAGAACCTAGAGTACTTTTGGATGGCCAAGAAACTTAACTGCCGATAGGCTTGATGGTCCTTGTATCTGGCCAACTTTGACTTTTCATTACACCACAAACCTGGGCAAAGCATGGGCAAGCCGGATGCACTTTCTAGGCGAGCTGATCATGGCTCAGGAGCTAGCGACAATGACAATATTGTACTCCTGAAGCCAGAGCTCTTTGCTATCTGTGCTCTAGAGGGTGTAGTTGGCCAGGGAGAAGAAGTAGGCATCCTTCGAGACATCTGTCAAGGTAACCAGGAGGGTGCTCAAGAAGATCTGGTAGCCGAGGCTGCTCTGGCCTTGCATGCTCAAGAGAGAACTGGAGTAAAGTCAGTCTGCACTGATGAGTGGTCTTTGGAGAACGCGGAGACACATTTATGTTCCCAACCTACCTGACCTCCGGAGGCATATTGTTGAGCAGCATCATGATTCTTGGATTGCAGGCCATCCCGGCAGATGGAAGACACTGGAGCTAGTCTCTCGGAATTACTGGTGGCCTCAGATGTCACGGTACATTGGCTCTTACACCTCCACCTGTGATCTTTGTCTGCGAACTAAACCTCGTCGTCAGCCTCCCATGGGACAACTTCATCCCTTGCCTATTCCAGCTGAGCATTGGAGTGTGGCCTCAGTAGACTTCATTGTTGAGTTACCAGACGCTCATGGATATGATGCAATCATAGTGGTAGTAGATCTCTGTGGCAAGCAGGCCCACTTCATTCCAACACACACCACCTGCTCTGCCATGGGCGCCGCTAACCTGTATCGGAAGCATGTCTGGAAACTCCATGGATTGTCAGATGCCTATGTTTCAGACTGTGGACCTCAGTTTGTGGTAGAGTTTACCAGAGAATTGTATCGCCTTCTCTAGGTCAAACTCCACACCTCCACTGCCTATCACTCTCAGTCTGATGGCCAGACCGAGCGTGTCAACCAAGAGCTAAAACAGTATCTTTGGCTCTTCTGCAATGAACGACAGGATGACTGGGATGACCTATTACCAGAGGCAGAGTTCCAATACAACAATCATGTACATGCTGCCACCCAGATGTCTCCTTTCCTTTTGGACACTGATCAACACCCTCGGATGGGTTTTGAGCCTCATGGACAACCTTCAGAGAATGAAGCTGTCAATGAGTTCCTAGATCGGATGAAGGCTGCCCAAGAGGAAGCCAAGGCAGTCTTAGCTAAGGCAAAAGACGACATGGCCCGCTATTATGATTGTGGACGAACTCCAGCCCCCAAGTACAAGCCTGGAGATCGAGTCTATCTGAATGCTTCTGACATTGCTACTACCCGACCTTCTCAGAAGCTCTCTCATCGCCATCTAGGACCTTTCACTATAGTAAGGCAGGTAGGCCCTCTAGCCTATTGACTCAAGCTGCCTAGTGGAATGAGCCGGCTCTATCCAGTCTTCAATGTAGTGAAGCTTTCTCCTGCACCAGATGATCCAATTCCAGGTCAACATCCACAGCCGCCACCACCTCCAGTTCTTGTAGACAACAAGGAAGAGTATGAAGTGGAACGGATCCTAGACAGTCGACTCTTCAGAAACAAGCTTCAGTTCAAGGTCAAGTGGAAGGGCTATGGAATTGAAGACATCTCTTGGGAGCCACAAGAAAATGTCCATGCTCCTGCCTTAGTCCAGGAATTCTACCAACAGCACCCTAATGCTCCCCGAGCAATCAGAGGCATCTACTCTCTTTCCAAAGTTGACCAGGCTGTTCAAAATTACTTCTACCCAGCACGTCGAGATGCTGCACTCTAGAGGAGGGGTGTAAGGGGAACGCTTAACGTCTGCAGAACTCCTTCCACAGAGCCAGCGAGCACTGGTGACAAGCAGGAGTCAAGCGGGCGTAGGGGCAGGCAAGAGTCAAGCAAGGGACTGGCAAGGCTAACCAAGCGGTCGGACGTCGCTAGAGAGCTTACAGTAGGTTCGGTGTGTAGGCCAGAAGAACACTGCTATTGTTCAGCCTGGGGATATTCTATCCACAGGCTGCCTATATATACTACATTGGTGGCTGTGCTATTACTAATACTGTTTACTAATCGGGCCCCAGTATGTAAAGGAGTATGACTAACAATAATCAATGCTGAGTAAGGTCCATGCATATGACTCATCAAGGCTGACTACTAAGAGACGGAAGGGGAAAGGGTGGACCAAGCGGCTGGTCAGATCTGCTAGGAATAGGCATATTGTCGGACTAAGCTTGGAGTAGAGTTGGACACGGTCTGGAGACCGGTCCCCTGACAGGGGGTGATGTCAGGGGACTCCTCATTTCTTCCTTCTTCCACTCCTTATTCTTTCATTCTTCCTCTATTTATTTCCCTATTTCTGCTGTCACTCTTTTACTTTACTGCTTCTATTCTTTCAACACTACCTATTGGTACTATTCTCAGCCCTTGAGGTGCTCTGGTTCTTTAGTTATCATTCAAACAAGTGTAGCCAACGCTTCCAGAGGCTTAGTAAGCATCCAGAGGCTTAGTCATCTCGAGGCTAACCTCCAAATTACTAAGCAAGTCACATGAGACATGTGCATGACCTCTGGCAATAGCAATTTCCGAGTTTTTGATTATTTTCGGAGATTTTCCTTTTTTAGATTATAAATTTTATTGTGGCTTTTGTCATGCTATACAGTTACTTCCCACGCTTCTGGAGCCTTGGAAGCGTCACTCCTGGCATAGGGAATCCCTAGACTTGTTCTCTTTAGATTTCTCTCTGCCAAGTGAGTAGTTATTGTTGTATTACCTATATATATTCTAATATACTTTGGATTTCCCTCTGCCAGCTGTGTGACTGAGCCATAGCCTCCAGAGGTCGCCCTTACAGAAGGTAATGTAGGTGCCTTACCCATGAATTGTGTTGTTCTTGTGCATGAATTGCATTTTCTAAACATGAGACAAAAATCACCATACAATTGTTGAGCCTTGCACCATTGATCAAGTACTCAAAAATCTGGCATAAGAATTCCACTGCCTCACCAATTGTCTCAAAGGGTGAGGACCATATCTTGCGCAGGAGTGGCATAACTATGAAGGTAACATTGGAGCCAGACTTTGGTGGAATTATATCAAGTATAGGTATACAGTGGTTTCTGGGATCCGCTATGGTAGATGGAGAGCAAATGCATGTTCTTGTCGAGGGAAACACCTATAACTCCGGATGACGTTTAGGGTTGGTTTCACCAACGCCACAATTGCAATACCGACATTTGAAAATCTTTCTGTTACAATTCAAATTGAGCCGATAATGTATAGTGAACGCTCCAATTGTTTCATAGGTATTTCTCTATTTAAAAGGACCTCAACTACTGAAGTTCAAATTGTCTCTGACTTTGAACTTCAGAAATATACATTGATTATCCTTAACTCATTACATCCATCATGCTGCGACAGGTTATGGGCCCCGGTGTCACCGCCATTAATGATAATACTTTGGAAACCTTACAGTTTTCAAAGTTCAATGGAACTAACTACAATGTATGGGTTGACAATATGAAAGCAGCATTACAAGCAAAATCTCTATGGGAAATAGTCTCTGATCGTGAGATATGTCCGCCAAAGCCCCCAGCCGAGTATCCAGAATTGACTAAGACATCTCATAAAACCAAAGGACAAACCTCTGATACAGTGTGGAAAGAGGGTCAGGACTTGATAAAAGTATTGCAGTCCAAGGAGTACTCGGCATAGGATCTGGCTCATGAAAAATATGAGCATTGGCTTAATAGAGACGATGCGGCCATGGGTCTTATTTGCAATGCTATTGAATATATGCAACGTGAATCGATTGTTGACTTGGATAGTTTGAAGAAGATCTGGGATCACCTTCACAATAATTACGTTAACCAACAGAGTGGAGTCAACATCCATTATTATTATCAATGTATGCGAAGAAATGGGATGGGAATTCACCTTTATCCGAACATCTGGGATTTTATATGAACATCCGCCACCGTTTCATTGAAGCTGGAAACAAAGTTGACAACAATACAATTATCAATGCCATTCTTTTATTGTTACCTCGTTCCGTGACCTGGGAAATTGCCAAGCAGAACCTATTATTCCGAGGCGCTTCTCTCACACTCAAAAACATGTCCACCGAATTGCTATCTGTATTCGACAGAATATTACACGAGGATAGTGCATCAAACAAAACACTTGCTTTTGTATCAAAGGGAGGCAATAATTTGAGTGGGAGCAAAGACAATTCCAAATCTGCCAAGAAAAAATCTAAAACTAAATGTGAGCCTAAACCAGATGACACTTGCCATAATTGCGGAGAGAAAGGACACTGGAGCCCAAAGTGTCCTAAACCCAAAAAGGAAAAAACCGTTGGCAGCGCTAACGTGGCAGTAAATGATGCCGAAAACAAGACTTGTGAAGTTGGTCAAGTCTTCATGACCACTTGCAATAGTCTCCTGTCAGGCCTACTTTTGGATAGCGCTGCGTTATGTCATATGATCGCCAAAAAGGAATACTTCGTCAATTATAACAAAACTATTGATGAATACATCTCTGTTGGTGGGATGAATCAGGTTCCTGTTGCTGGAAAAGGCTCAATCGGATTTTGTACCAATGTGCCAGGAGGGATGAATGATATATGTCTGGATGACGTACTACATGTCCCAAAGCTAGGAGCAAATTTAATAAGCTTGGGCGTATTACAACGTGCAGGTGTAACCATTAAAGGACTTTGATTCGGCATTAGTCTGGCTTGGGAAGGACGCGATTTCTTACACGCAAACCTGATTGGAACAAAAAGAACTCTCTATCAAATTGAGTGCATGATCACTGGCTATCAAGGTGATTAAATTGCTTACATAGCAAGCAACTCAACCATGAGACTATGGCACCGACGACTTGGACACATTAGTCCTTGAGTCATAAAATCGATGGTCGACCAAAATCTTGTCACCGGATTGAATATCCGGAAACCAAGCGAGTTCAACCAATTATGTAGTGGATGTGTACAAGGAAAGTCTGCTTGCGCTCCTTTGCCCAATACAAGCCCTACCAAATATGAGAAAAACAAATTGCTCGTAATGGATCTCACCCCGATGAATACGCCAACATGGGATGGCTTTCTATATGCCCTACTAGTCATGGAAGTGAGCCGACGACTTCCTGTAGGAAGACTCCTAAAGAAGAAGGAAGAAGTTGGCAATGCTGTTATAGAAATTGTCGCTATGCTCGAATGTCAGTCAGGTTGGCTAGTAAAAACAATACGCTTGGATAACGGGAATGAATTTGTCAATGCTACCATGAACAAGTTCTGTTTGATGAACAGGATCAAACATGAGACGACAAACCCATACACTCCAGAACAAAATGGGATGGCTGAAAGAGCCATTGCCGTTATCATGGAGATGACATGCAGTATGCTTCACAGAGCTAAAATGGATCTTTGTTACTGGGAAGAAGCATTTATGTATTCAGTTTACATACGCACACTTTCTCTGACCTCTAGAATATGCGGTAAAATTCCCTATACCAAATGGAATGAGACCAGCACTAAACCCAACATATCTCATCTCCGGATCTTTGGGTCGCTTGGTTGGGCACATGTACCAAAAGAGGTAAGGCATGGGAAGTTAGAATTGAGAGCGGTACGAGTTTGAATGCTGAGATGGTGGACTGATGAAACCAAAGGATATCATTTAGAAGACCTCAAAAACGGAAAATTAATCGCTTCAAAAGACGTATAATTCTATGAAGATGATTCACCCAGCAAGCTAGCCCACGTCAAACCTGAAATCACCCATTCTTCTCACGAAGAGATTGACAAGTTTGTTGACTCAGCGCTGTATCCTGAGAATAACGTTCCATGGCTGGTTTTAATACCATTGGCCCCATCTAACGTTGAAATCTCTGCTGAAGAAGAATTGGACTATGATTCAACGGTAGATCATACTTCTATTCGTGACTTACAGTATCCAACTTAATCAAATTCTTCCAATGCTGAGGTTCCTCTCACCAGACCGTCAACTCCAGAGAGAGTGCAATCCAAAGTTGAAGTCCCCTCAGCTCCTCAAAAAACAAAGAAGTGGGACAACTTACCTAAGCATGCCCCTTCTACTCGAGCGACGTCTCCCAATCAGGTATTGACAAGTTGAAGAACCTCATGGGCCCAGTGGGGGTAATCACATGGCCCTCATTACAGTATCCGGACCCTCGTACTCAGATGCTTTAAAATCTCCTCAAGCTGGAGACTGGAAGCTGGTGATCGATGCCGAATATCAGCAACTGGTTGATAAAAGGGTGTTTGCTGAAGTAGATGAATTACCTAATGGGAAGAAGGCTGTCAGAAGTAAAGTTGTGTTAAAGGAAAAACTCGACAAGTTTGGAAATTGTACAAAGTTCAAGGCTCGTATTGTTGCACAAGGTTTCTCCCAAGTGCCGGGCATTGACTTTAACGAAACATTTTCTTCAGTGGCAAAATTCACCACACTCCAAATTTTTTTGACTCTAGCAGCTGCACTGGATTTTGATGTACATCAAATCGACGTCATTGGCGCATATCTAGAGGGAAATTTGGACGAAGAAATATATATGAAAGCACCTGATGGCTTGGGAAAGAAGAAATACTGGAAACTCCTTAAGGCAACATATGGTTTAAAACAAGCTGGTCAAAAATGGGAAGAGAAACTACATGAAATCCTCACAAAACTTGGTTTAAAACAAACTCGATCTGACAATTGTCTGCATGTACTTCGTTCTAAAGACAAAATAATCTTAATTGTCTTGGTCTATGTTTATGATATGGCCATTGCCGGGAAAAATCTGTGCCATATAATCTCGTTCAAGGAAGATCTAGGTTGATCTGGATATAACCAACTTAGGAGAAATCCACTACTTGTTGGGATTACAAATTGTACGGGATTGACACAACCGCACTATTTATCTGAATCAGTCCTCCTATATTGATTCAATATTAAGTCGATTTGGAATGACTCAATGCACCCCTGTTATCACCCCGATAATCACCAATCATAACTTACATAAAGCTCTGGTTCTAACCAATCAGGAAGAATTTAAAGCCTATCAAGATTATTCAAAAGGAATAAATTATCTTTTCCTGGTTGGTTCTTTGCTTTACGCCACACAAACGGGCCTGGATATTCAGTTCGTGGTCAACCTAGTGGCTCAGTTTGCTGCAAGTCTGGGCATAATGCATCTAGCGGCCTCTAAAAGAATCTTAAGGTATTTAAAGGAAACTAGGGACTATTCACTCAAACTTGGAAATATCTTAAAAGGTGGTATCAAGCTTGTCGGATGGAGTGATGCCAATTGGGCTCAGAACTCCCTCGACCAAAAATCTACAAGTGGCTGGTCATTCGACATCAATGGAAGTTTTGTGTCTTGGTCCTCAAAGAAACAATCTGTGGTTGCTACGTCTACTGTCAAAGCTGAATACATATCTTCATCCAATGCCATCCAGAAAGCCATTTGGATTTGCAATCTATTGTCCGAACTAGATTTTCCACAGGTGACTGCAACAATCATTCATACCGACAGTTCTGGCAGCATAGCTCTTTTGAATAATCCAGTAGCTCATTCCTGAGCCAAACACATCGACATACGATATCACTTTATTTAGGACCATATCGCCCAAAAGAATATCGAATTAAAATATGTCTCTACTAAGGAGATGATCGTGGATATTTTGACAAAGGCCTTACCACGCGAAACATTCAACAAGTAAAGATTGGGTGTCATACTTCCTCCGTTATCGATGAGTGGGAGTGTCAAGGGAAACACCTATAACTCTGGATGACGTTTAGGGTTGGTTTCACCAACGCCACAATTGCAATACTGACATTTGAAAATCTCTCTGTTACAATTCAAATTGAGCCAATAATAAATTGAGCCAATAATGTATAGCGGACACTCCAATTGTTCCATAGGTATTTCTCTATTTAAAAGGACCTCGACTACTGAAGTTCGAATTGTCTCTGACTTTGAACTTCAGGTGTGTTAATTTATTCATGTATTACTTAGAGTTCAAATTGTCTCTGACTTTGAACTTCAGAAATATACATTGATTATCCTTAACTCATTACATCCATTATGCTGCAACAGTTCTGATGAGAATTTACTTCATCCTAAGAGGGATCTCGAGTCATTTCAGGGCCACGACAGTTTTGTCAGGGCAGCATACAACTGTACTACAGTCCTAATCAACAGATAGACGATGAGAAGTGGAAGTGTTTGTGTTCTTACAAACCCAATAATGCAGTAATACTCACACTCAGAATAGGATTTGATGCTATCTGAAGCTAACCAGAACGGTATCCATTCTGGGTAACATTGCTTTCTCAGTGTATAGCCATATTTCTGAAGGTGGTGGTAATGATCATGCCAAAAGTATTCTGCTGGTCCAAGTCCTCCTTCATTAATAGATGGCTGATAATCAGAGCTCGAAAATGTGGAATTTATAAGGGCACCAACCTTGGAGTTGCCTTGGAGAGCTATAGTTTTTAAACAAAGCGAGGTAATCACTACTAACAGTTGTAACTGATAACATATGCATAGTTCACAGTTGCCAAATGTCGGAAAAAACTTCTGAACCGGATTAGCCGGAATTAGGCAGAATGAATGAATGAATCAGCTGTTTTCAACCCCTCAACACAATTTGGAGGCCGCCCATGCAGCTCAACATATGACGCATTACTAACTCATGTAGAAGATATACAGGCGGCAAGGAACTTTGGGAAAGTAATATCAGTACTCACGTTTGACATCTCAAGTTTCTTTGATAACGTCAACCACGCTAGACTCCTCCACAAACTACATAAGAAGGGCATACCACTACCTCTAGTCAAGTGGGTAGCATCTTTCCTAAGGGATAGACAAGCCATGGTATGCCTGGATGGAATCAGGAGCAACATGAAACCGGTAACAAATGGTATACTCCAAGGCTCACCAGTATCACCAATACTCTCGATCATATACGGTAGCAAGATACTCAAACTGATGGAAGCAAGACAATCCAAAGTCACCAATGTGGGGCGACCAATACCTCAGATCGTCTTGTTGGATTGGAGTGTTGTCTGCTAAAAGTCCTCACTCTTGTAATCAACAAGCACCTCTGGAAATGGTCTGATTCTGTCTCATTTCTTCCTCCATCACAAAATAGCTTCCGAGAAGGATATAAGACAAATAATAACTCTTTTATCCTGCGCTGTGCTATTGACAGAGCAAAAGCAAACAGAAAGCCTCTTTTTGTCGCATTTGTGGACCTTCAAAATGCTTTTTCTTCCACAGACATTCTCACACTATGGTTGAAGCTATATAATGCTGGCATATCAGGTCCAATCTTTGATTGATTGAGAATGCTCTACGCTAGAATGTCCTATGTCATCAAACACCAGTCTTTGTTGACATTTGTTGACAGACACATTTCAGTCCCTCATTGGTGTTCTCACAGGAGACACTGCATCACCCACTTTGTGGAATTTATACTTCGCTGATCTTGCTCAGTGCTTTCCTCCAGACAATGATGATATTGCACTACATGGCCAGATAATTTCCCACATTGAACAAGCGGATGATGTCGCATTGTTCTTTACAACTCTTGATGGCCTCCAACAAAAAATTGATATTTTCTTTTCATGGTGCACCAGCAATTTCATGATCATTAGCGTTGGAAAAACAAAGTGGATGATTTTTGGTATTCCTCCCTCCCACATAGGACACTTGCGAGTTAATGACCAAATCATTGAGAAGGTCAACTGCTATAAATATGTGGGAATAAAATTTGCCTCGAATGCACCACTTTTTCAATCACGTTACATTATCAAAGCCGATAAGGCCTGAGCCACATCCAACGTCATCTTTGCAATGCAATCTATGGTTGGAGTCATCTTTCCACATGAAGGAATAATGTTATATATGGCTTGAGTGGATTCTCACCTTATTTTTGGCTGCAAACTGGTTATAGATATTTCAAGATCGTCCCAAGGCTTACTTGAAGCCATCCAGGTTGCGTACTGTAGACGCCTCTTGGGTCTTGGATCACAATCTGTCTTAGCCCCTTTATTCATGAAGACAGGCCTAATGCCAATTGGATATCATTGAGTCTTGCTAGCTCTCAGATACCTTCAATATCTCTCACACTTGCCTGACACGCATTTTGCTAAGATAGCTCTTCAAGATGCAGCAGATTTGGCCTTGAACGGCATGGCATCCTGGGTGAGTGATCTCATGAAGGTCTTAGACCATCTGGCAGTTCCAGGAGGCAAATGCATTCCTGTTCATCTCAAGTGGCCAGACCTGTGGGACTCTGCACGTCTTACAAGTGTATTGGAACTTGTTACTGCTAGCTGTAAAGAGGGACTGCATGCTATTGTATCTTCTTCAACAAAATTGCATCTTTTATGTCAGCGCCAGCAAATTCACCCAACTGTCAAAATGCTCTCTTTTCAGAAGTATTTGTCCTTCTCAACCCCAGCCCACCGAAAGGCAATCACAAAACTATGGGTTTCAAACCATGACCTGGGAATAGAAAGGCTTTGGCATTCTGACAAACACAGACCATGGCCTGTGAAAAGGGAGTGGCGGTTGTGTTGTTTCTGTCAGAAGGAAATTGAGGATGAAGTGCATGTGTTGTTGCTCTGCAGTGGGTTGGTACAGCTGACAGCAAGGCGTATAGCATTCAAAGCTTCCCTTCAGAAGGTGGATCTCTCCATACATGCTTTATGGGGAGTCATCCCAGCATATGAGTCCTTGGGGAAGTTATTGTCCTCACAAACAGGTGCTAAAACAATAGCCAGATGGGTATACAACGCACTGGCAATCTTTGACACTGCCATACCATACAACCCTGCCTTGGATTCTGATGTAAATAATGCAAAAGAATTTATTAACATTGGCCACTTTCGGCCGTCTAAGGGGGTATACCAATGCGCAGAGGTCAAGGACAGACATTGCATCATCTCCTGGGTAGTGTGCAACGACCATCCTCCAGTACATGCTTCAATATTATTCTTCTCAGATCACAAGCTAGTCCACATGTTCACACACCATTAGCCTACAAAAGCGGAAGTGGATTGTCCTGAATCAACAAGGAGATAACACGCTTAGGAAAGCAATAGAGAGGATGGTTCTCACAGCACTTGAAAGAAGGTGATGTCCATAGCATACTTGGTACGCGACCACATGTATGTAGTACAGCCCTGGTTGTTCATGCATGGACCTCCCCGGGTATTTCCAACCAACCAACCAACCAACCTTGGAAACACAAACCAACAGACACGATGATACTCATGTACATGGATGACGGAACACTCAGAGTAGCATCGTCCTCACTAGACACGAATGTCAGAATACTAAGGGAGTACATTTTTGTTAATAACTGGCTAATTAGAGTAGGTTTATTAATGGCACCTGAGAAGATGGACCTCATGCACCACTCATGGGATTGGGGACACTCCCCAGTAATCAAGCTACCCATGCCGAATAGCACAGAGACGACAATAAAGGCAAGGGAGACAATTAAAATACTAGGGCTACATCTGGACAGGAAACTAACATTTAACCAACATATCCAGAAGGCAGCCCAAAAGGCAAAAAACGCAGCTGCAAGAGCACACATGCTGGCTAACACGGTACATGGCATCAGCCAAGATCAGCTGAGAACAATGTACAAAGCATGTGTGGTACTGATCATGACATACGCATGTCCAATTCGGTGGATAGATAAAAGAACACATGCAAACAAGCTGACAGCGGTACAGAACGGGGCGTTGAGACACATGGCGGGGGCGTTCAGGACCACACCAACCAAAGCACTGGAAATTGAAATGTCAATACCACCCATACAAATAATGCTCAATACCATGGTTGAAGAATATGCAGACTACATAGGCTGAAGTATACTAATCCAGTTATAGAACAACTCCTGGATGCATGGCGCCAAGGAGAAAGCACAAAAAATCCCCCACTCCTATCATTGAGGAGGAAGTTACAGAGATGGAGACAAGAGGAGAAAAAGCTCACACAGCTAGAGAGACTGGAGAAGAAGACATATAGTCCAAGAATAGGTGAACACATAGACCCGTTTATTTCACCTCCATGAAGGAGAACAGCAGGAATCTACAAACAGAGACTGACAATCACAGGAGCACCAAAGTTCAGAAAGAAAGAAGAAGAAGCAAGAAAAAATAACAAGAAGATAAAAAAACTGGAATGCGATGCAACACGCATCATTGTCATCTCAGACGGATCACTGTGAGATGACAATGAGGGTCAGAGTAGACTTGCAGGATGGGGCATAGTGGGATTCCACCAAGGCCAGGAGGTTTTCTCAGACAGAGGAGGTCTGGGAGGCCAGGCAGAAATCTACAACACCGAACTGATGGAACTAGCGAGAGCAACCAAAACCACTACTAAATATGCAGGAAGACATAGGCAAGTCAAATATATACATGTATATGCTGACAATACATCCGCAGTGACCATGGTATACAAGCCCAAGCCAGCACCAGGACAGTCTCACATGATGGACGTCACCCAGGCAGTCAATGGATTCCTAGAGGAAGACGCAGGGAGGACGGTGAGCATAGAATGGTGCTCAGGACACACGGCAGTAGCAAGCAATGAATGAGCAGATGCAGAAGCAAGGGCTGGATCGGAAATGTGGACACAGGACCACACGACACTAACACACATGAAGAGAAGAACAAAGGAGGATGCCCTCAAGATGTGGAAAAGAGAGTGGCAGAAGATGGCACCTTCAGGCAGGTTTGCGGTAGCAAACAGACTATCCTCAAAGTGGAAACTCAGGGAACACGTCATACACACACCAAGGGAAGTATTCGGCAGACTAGTGCAATGCAGAACTAAGCACACCTTCATTGGTGAGTACTATGCAAAGTTTGTCCCTAACAAAAGTACAGGATGCACATGTGACAAGAGTTACCAAACTCGCAAACACATTATCCAAATGTGCCCAAGATACAACAAACACAAACACATACTACGTGACATTGATGAACAGCTTGAATTAGGAATCCTACTAGGAATGAAAAAGAGGCTGGAAGCCATGGCCAAGTTCTTAGAGAAGTCGGGTGCATTCACAAAGACAGGTATGAAAAGGGTACAAAGACCAAAACCTACCAAAAAAGACAAAGAAAACAACGAAGAAGAGGAGAGATTGTAGAGAAGGATGGAAGGAGACAGGGAGGCCGATTATGGCTTAGTGGAGGAGGAGGAAGAGATGAGGAAAGAAGTCAAAGAAGAACACTGAACACATGTGCAAAGGAGATGGTGGGGCAAGGAATCACACACCACAAGAGGTCAAGACACCCCGTGTATGCAAAGGCCAAGGCAGATCATAGGACACCAACTCAAGACTCAAGGTACTCACTTAGACACCTTCGTGATGTAACCTCGCCCATTGACCATGCCACAAAAACCTTTGTGAGGACAGTTCCAATACCAAACAATACAATACACAAACACTAACCCAGACATTACTACAATACATTTCCAGCGTAGAGTACCATTACTTTACCCCTACCTCTTAGCCCTGTAATGTGGCTTGCCGGCGGTATAAACAGAATTCATTCATTCATTTATTTAGCCGTTTTCAAATCGATAGGCAGGTCCCAAATTTTGATATTTGGCTCAACTTGATTGTTTTGGCCAAACATTTACAAGGATGATAATCCGAGTCTTCAACTATCGGAGGACAGGTCCTCAGACTGTCCACCCTAGTCTTGCTTAGTCTGTGTTGACGTTGGCACCCACATCTAGCCACCATCTGGACCGTTTCAGCCCTATCCTGCTCCATCCCTGTCTTGGCATCGACACCTGGCAGGTCAGCTGGTCTTTGGACCCACTCTACTTGCTGGCAGGCCTTTATGCCATTGGCTGGCTTACTCATGCTGACTGTTGCTTACTCATTAGTGCTTAGTACATACCAGCCCTATTAGTCAATACACTGTAGTCATAGCATATCCGATGCAGTATATAAGTAGGACTGGTGGGTGGAACATCCCCAGTCCTAGCAATAGCATTGCCTCTGGGTCTACACATTAGCATTACTGTGAGCTCCTCAGTGACAACCTTGCCTTCTGCTCTTGCCCTCCTGCTCCACCCTTTGTTGATGGCCTGCCTTCTTGCTTGCCAGTTGCTTGTCACTGTGCTTGCTTGACACTTGCTCCACTTAGTGGTTGGCTTGAGTGGTTGATGTGTCTGCCTGGCTTTCCACAATAGAGCATCCCCTTACATTAATGCATCAAATGTGCCTGATTACATACTTTATTCAAGGATTGTCATTTGTCTAAAATCCAAAAAAAATCTAAAAATGGACTTAGATGGCTAACAATTGAAGCTGCAGGCACATAGAGAACAAAAGTCTTTGCCTAGTTTGCCTAATGACAGTTTTGACCAAAATTGCCATACTTATTGCCAGACCCCATGTGGTTTCCCCCAAAAACTAACTTCTGGTTGATGTGGCAATCCTTGGCAAACATGTGCTACTTAATATGTAATTCATCTTCTTTTTGTGATTGGTCCATGCATGGGAAAAGAAATGAAAAGAAAAGAATTAAAAAATAGATAACCTGGCAGAAAGGCTTGGCACTTGGCAAAAAAAACTAGGCGACACCTTCTTGGTTACAACACACATTGCTGTTTTATCAAATCAATACCTAGACTCATATTGTTCAAACTGTTTTGGTCCTCCACTCTTGAGTGGGCTGAAAAGGTGTACTACATGCCATACAGTTTGGTATTTTGATTCTGTATGTCTCATTCATCATCATTGCTTTTTTGCTCTAAATACTCATCTCCAAAGGTATGCCAAACTAAAGACTGGCTGACACAGGAGCAGAAATACCATCGTCACCGGTTCGCCATTTCCATGCATGGTATCGCACAACTGCAACCTTCTGATCTCTTGTATGATGGTACGTCTTTGCTGAAAATAAGTAGTATGGAAATACTTGATCTAATATCAAGGTCTCAGTGATTGACTGGAAATCTCTTCCTCAAGGATTAATTGTTGTCGATGTTGGGGGAAGAATTGGAACATCTTCAGTCGCAGTTGCAAAGAAGAACGATCATCTCAAACCTCCATTCCCCACAAAGTATATACATCTCAGCTCTTCTTGGACCATCACACCTCGGTACATAACCTACAGCCTCCCGTGTGTTACCTGTATTGACAAGGTGCTGAACAAAGACCTTGTATCCAATTGGGCTTCTTTTGACTTGAAGAAGACCTCAAGAGCTTCAAAGTCACCTAGGATTGTTAGGGTATAGAGTTTTATATACCAAAATCTGTTCCATGACACAATCAAATTATTTGATTAAACCAAGTATGAAAAAGATACCTCTTATCTGGCACCTTAAAATCATTTTTAATCTTATCCACCCGCTTTGACAAACCATTGATACACAATCGTATTGTTTCATTCACGCTCATTCTAAAAAAGTTGACTTTTTCGTTGGTCTCTTTTTTTAGCTGCTGTTGGAACATCAATAGGCAGGCGGACTCTTCTATCATCTAGTATGGAGAAACTAGTGAGTCGGGCAAAAATTTAGTACGATTACATCTCCTACCCTGGCTTCAAAGACACAATCCTTATCATCAGAGAAAAACTTCTGAGCAGCTTTCACAGCCACAACTCTTGAATTTTGATCCTACGTGGGTTAGGATGAAGACCACACAGTTGCCAAATGATTTACGGACCTTGAGCCTGGCAGCTTCATCCAGTGACAAAACAGCACTCTTTACTCATCAATCATCCAAATAGTAGAAATCACAGAGCATTTCCCTATTCTGTATCTTCAGTGAAATAAGCTTCAAGATAATCAATGTCAAAGGGACCATCAAAGTATTGAATGTAATGGTCTCTTGATAGTGTATGATCATAGTGCTCACAACTAAATTATGACCCAAGGATGTTAGTTAAAGAATTAGAAGTGTATATAGCCTTGCAATTCTTACACGACATAAGGTTTTCCCAAGTGGTCCCACTCAAGAGATAGGCACCCAGCACATGTTTCTATTTTTGAAGAATATCTTTTGCTGATCTTGGCATGATGTGTTGCAAGTTCATCCAAATAGTTTTTCTTAGATAATGACAGATTCATTGGTTCATGATGAGGTGCATTGCAGCCAAGCTTCCTGAAAGCAGATATAAGTGCAGCTGTTTTTTCAAAAATATCCCAACTTGGTGAGAAGCAAGATGCTTGATGGTCCATGTCTTGTAATAGGTGTTTTTTGATGTCTTGTCAAGATGCTGCAACATGTGGTTGTTTCATTTTGTTCAAATTAGCACTAGGACATATCTTGACACCTTGACCTGATGGAAATTAAGTACATGTGCAAAGATTATAGAGTGTCATATTGTAATGCTCAGTACAATACATAAATGTGTAATGATGTTCTAAACACGGAACCAAGCTATTCTCATCTCCCTCTACATGCAGCAAGAGCACGTTCACACTTTCTCTGCTCTTTGTTCCTCCTGATGGCGCTCCTAACAAACAGTGGTCAAGTCTTGCCAAAAAAGGTAGCCGACAGGGTTGTGCAGGCCTGATTCAAGATACTCAACATAAGTATTGGTGTCCTCAAATCAATAGAGTCGAGATAATGTTGTCTGACAATTGAGTGGCACATTTTCTTGCAGAATGGGCTGCTGAAAGGCTGATTGAAGCAAAGAAGATTGTCATGTGTGCCAAGTCGGTGTCAAAGTCAGAGAAACAGGGGAAACAGGTGCTGAAGCTTGTAGTTTAACCTCTACATGGGCTAAGAGATCCAACAGAGAAGTAGCGACTCGAGATGGAACCAAGATTGATGTTGCTGAAGACATATTGACGAGACTCGCAAGGCTTGATAGCTGAGAATAGATATCAACCTCTGTCACACCCTTAGATGGACTTGGGTTGAGTAAATCTGTGAGAGAAAGCAGAGGCATAATTCAGTAGAGAGGAAGTACGAAAATACTGACTGAAAACAATTGATTCTGGTTTCTTGCATCATTGTATGCACTGGTCAGGCCCGAGATCTGCCCCAAAGATTTGCTCTGTGGAACGCAAAAAGGTAGTCAAGGAACAGTTCAAGGACATTTGTGAGCCTATGGTCAAAGGAGAAGCTGTCTGTGTATGGATCGACATTGATGAGCGTTCAGATTGTAATAATTTTCTCTATTTTTTTTAAACGCTGTTTGTCCAAGAGACCTGACAGGACCTGTCAAAATGTCAGTTGATCTGATTGTTGATGGGATCGAGTTAGACCAATCAACCCTTCACCAGGACAAAGGTTCCATCATCAGTCATCACGATGCCCCATCAGACGTCATGTTGATGAACAGTGGGAACGGTCCAGGTGAAGAAGCCGGGATGACGTGACAGTTGATCTGAAAATTTTCCTTACTTTTGGATATATTTGAGCTCATCGTGCAGGACAATGAGCAGAGAGTAGTCGGCATTGGAGGCGGTATTGGATGCTACATTTTTCCTAATATTCCTCTATTTTTTGAAGAGGTTTGAAGTCGTGCTCATCGTGGGCAACAATGCAGTCATCACGATGCCAAGACGACAGTCCATCAGACGTCATGTTGATGAACGGTGGGAACAGTCCCAAAGAAGCCGGGGTGATGTACATCTATATCTATATAGAATGGCATGAAGCCTGAGAATTTTGAGTGATTGGTCAGAACCTGACATAATAAGCTGGGTTTGAATGTCTCAAAGTTTTGTCTGTGTGTAGTTTTGGTCTGTCTCAGTGCTGCAGGGTGTATAAAAATATGATATAAAACATTGTATATACTTTCAATACATGTAGTGCAACTTTTGATCAAAATTGGACATGTGTGCAAGGTCCAGATGTGTGGCAAAGGCCAAACGCGATTTAGTGGACACTGTTTTTCATGCCTCGGGTGTTTCATGACATAATATGACTAAATATATCAAGATTTCGTCAATGTGGAAAGAAGACCACACAACAAAGTAAGTGTCGATCTATTGATTGATTGATTAATGCTAATACACATTGTATTGATGTTTGTTAGCAATACAGCTATACATCAAAGTAAGTGTCAGTCTATTGATCAATGCTAATAAACATTGTATTGATGTTTCTTAGCAACACAACTACACAACAAAGTATGTATTGTCCTATGTATTGATTGATTAATGTTAACAATTAGTGATACTTTGACAACTTTAAGCTACTAATCAACTAGATAACTCATCATGTAAGTGACTTTTAATGTTTCTAACTTATTATAACATATTAAATAGCTATAACTCAGGCAATCTTCAACTACTCCTTCTGAAAATCAACCACCTACTACTCCTGAAAGTCAAAGGCGACAAACTAGAATCAAAAGCAGACTTCAACAGTTACAGATGACCGATCCTGATGATTGTCGTGCAAATAGAAATGCTAGATCCTTGCATAATGTGGTTGTACAACCACTTCAATTTGAATCTGTGGATATTGAATCTGAGGGTATGAGACTTAGAGATGGTATGAGA